>OY294070.1:63061593-63362419 GCA_958510875.1 Endomychus coccineus
TTGCTGAACGTTTCATTCGAACGTTAAAGGTAACGCTCTACAAACATTTCAGTCCTAGCGGGAAATACAAATGGCTTGATATACTTGAAGAAACCACAGAAAAATATAATAAACGTAAACATAGTACTATAAATATGGCTCCAATAAAAGTGACGAAACAGATTGAGAGCGAGATATTGAAGCGATCCTACTCACACATCAAGTTAGCTCTGCCTCACAAATACAACGTTGGAGATGTGGTGCGAATAAGTAAGGCTAAACATATATTTGAAAAAGGATATACGCCCAATTGGTCAACAGAATTGTTTAAAATTATACACTCGATAAAGCTTGCCGCGAACACGATATTTCATATCTGCGGAACGCTAGTTTGGAAAGACGTCACGAGGCGGATAAAATATTAGAGAACGCAGCTTGGCAACGTGTCAAATCTAAAGACACAAAATTTGGAGAGAGGATTGCCGCCTTCGGTGTGAATAAAATTATGAAGGCAAAGAGGTAATTGGGGATGGGTATGAGAAAGAAGGTTGGGTTCGGAAGTGCAATTGTCGATGGGGTGAGAAAAGTTATGAAGAATAAGTTTGACCCAACCAATCTGAAGAGAACATCTCAAACAGCGTTGAAAGTTGCACGAAAACAATTCAAAAAAGCAGGTGGGCGGAAAAATGTTTTGTTACCAAGAGTAATTCCTATTCCAAATACTGGAGGATTTCTACCATTTTTAATACCTCTGTTTGCCGGCTTATCAGCTGCTGGAGCATTGGCGGGAGGTGGTGCAGGCATCGCTAAGGCCGTCAACGATAGCAAAGCAGCTCGGAAAACCTAGGAGGAAACGGAAAGACATAATGAAACAATGGAAGCTATAGCTCTGGGGAAACAAGGATCTGGTCTATATTTGAGAAAGTATCGCAAAGGTCTTGGTCTATATTTAAATAAACATCCAAAAAACTGCCAGTAAACCTACCCAGAAGACCTCTGACCGATCTCGATCTACGAAAACTAGCAAAAGCTCTGAAAATTCCCCATTTTAGAGGAGTATTTATGCGTGATGAACTGCCCTCCAACGGACCATGGAAAAACGAGCGTGGAATAGTTAATCTAGACAGCTCGGACAATGAAGGCACTCACTGGGTTAGGTTTAATAAAGTCGGTGATACAGTTTTATATTATGATAGTTTTGGCAATTTGCGTCCCCCTCACGAACTAGTGGATTATTTCAAAAAGTGACAATTTTCAACAATATAACACTCATAATTGTGGCCAGTTATGTTTGGAATTCCTCTCTAACTCTTCAGTTGTGGTCGACTAACCCTGCATTTATTAGTATATGAATAGAATGTTGATAAAGTTTTCATCAATCATGTCTCATACGTTCACTATCACGGGTAAGAGCTCCCGCTTGTCTGTAGATTTTCACCCACCTATAGAACTAGATCCTCATTCATATTATTCTATCGCACTTGTTGGTTTGCATACGTACAATAGCATTCCGAACATTGAAGAAGGTTTTAATAAATTTTATTATAAAAATGTGAAGGGTGAGGAAGAAGTAGTAACTATACGTACGGGGTCCTACGAGTTGACAGACATCGAGGATTTCATAAAAAGTGCAGTTTGTGGGATAGGAGTGAAGAAAGAAGAACGTGACCGGAAATTATCAATAAAATCTAACAACAACACTCTACACACAGAGCTGAAGAGTGATTTTGAAGTGAATTTTATTCCTAAAGATAGTATAAGCGAACTGTTGGGATTCAGCAAAAAGAAATTGGCATCTCGTGAACTACACGTATCTGATCGCCCTATAAACATAATCAAAGTTCAAACTATTAGAGTAGAGTGTAACTTAACCGCAGGAGCATATTATAACAATAAGTTAGCTCATACGATATATCTGTTTTCACCTCTTGTACCACCGGGGTTTTCCATTGATATGGGACCGAAGAATCTTATTTATCTACCGATCATCAACAAGACGTCCTTTGATAACATCACACTGAATATTTTGGATCAGAATTGGAAACGGGTAAATTTTCGTGGGGAAGAAATTATTATACGCTTGGAGTTGAAAAAGACCACAAGAGATTATGGCTCACAACAATAAATAATAGTCCAATACTCACCAACATTCATTATATGAAAAGAATTCATCTGAGAAGGTTGTTGTTGTAGTAGACGCCTCTTGAGAACATGGGTTTGGATTTCAGCAATAAAAGACATTTCCATAGTGGTCACCAGTCATTATCTACAACGAGTTCAAGGGAGAAAGTTGCTTCTGCATCACTATCATTTGAAAATATAAATTTTTCGAAGTTCCTTGGTTACAACGTCGGAAAAACTGCAAATATTCAACGAGCCAAACTTCAATGGAGACATCATCCGAGAAGAAACTCATACCTACTATCCTCACACAACATCTTTTGGCAACAGCGACGAAATTGAGATATTAATCAATCAACAAGATGTATTGGTAGATTTGGCCTCGTCTGCTTTATTCATCAAGGCAGAATTCCAGCCAGAAGCAAGTGGTGATGGTGAATGTAATCTAACGAATAATTTCGGAGCGTTTCTCTTCGAATATATCAGTTATGAATTGAATGGAAAAGAGATAGACAAAGTACGTGATCCTGGTATTGTCAGCACCATCAGAGCTCATTTAACATATGCCAAACATGTCTACATTAATAAAATCAATTTATGGATACCGTTGAATTTTCTACTAGGCCTATTCATTGACTATAACAAAGTTTTGAGTGGAAAACATAAGCTGCGCTTGATAAGGTCTCGAACCGATAACGATTGCTATACTAATAGCACAGGCACGAAAACGGCTAAAATAAATGTGGAGACGATAGCATTAGAAGTGCGACATGTGTTTCCAAGTGATCAAGTTAAATTTCAAATGTTGAGGAATTCGAGTGCAGAGAAGCCTATTTTGATTCCATTCCGTAGTTGGGATCTGCATGAAAATCCGTTGATGAAGGAGAGCACTCGCGACATTTGGGCTGTTAAAACATCAATGAATTTGGAACTACTCAGATATGTGGTTCTAGCTTTCCAAACTGCTCGAAAAAATAATCCTGTTAAGCACAGTGCATATTTCGATAATATAAACTTGCTAAATGTAAAATTATACTTGAATTCAGAGTGTTATCCATATTGAAATTGAATTTCACCGACCAGCAATACGTGGAAGCATACCAGATGTACTTTGATTTCCAGAAATCATTTTCAAATAAATCAATAAGCGAGCCGATGTTAGATTATATAGCATTCAAGAATAGAGTAATTTTTGTGATTGATTGTTCAAAACAAAACGATGCTATAAAGTCATCAACAGTTGACGTCAAACTAGAGATGGAAAGTTTCCTGAATTTCCCCAAAAACACCCGATCTTATTGCATCATCATTAACGACCGTATAATGGAGTATTCTCCGATTACAGGATCAGTTCGGAATTTGGTGTGAACAACCAGGTGATGAATCATAATGTTATTATTTTAGTTCTAAATGATGTACTATCAAAATGTATTTTTCCAAATAAATGTAATTATTATTATATTTGATATTTTATTTCTCAAACGGTAGGTGGTGATGTAAACATCCGACGATCATAGTTTGTAAACTATGCAAGACGGTTTGCTGGAAATGAATTAAATTGATTAGTGATATCAACATCGAGTCATTGATAGAACGCATTATCAATCACAAAAATAAAGCTTATGAACTAGCAAATGATAATGTTAATATATTGTTATAAAAATATTAAGTTCTTCTTCTATTATTTAAAAAATAAGATCTTCAATTCAATAAAACACCACTTACTCATCAAAATCATTATCTATTAATACGTTTCTTTTACATTTCCAAAAAGATTTTGAGTAGTAAAACTGATAAGATGCCAAGATTAAAACACTACATTTCATAAATTCCATTTTCTTTCTGTGATGTCGCTCTAGTTCAAATTAATCGGTGCTGTTGGTTGTGCTCATCCTCCAGTTTGAAAGTTATTAGTTCCACCCTCAGTACCATGATCGTCACCTTGAGGAGAAGGGAGAATCCCAAGATTTGCCATCAGTTCGTTTTCTCCTGAAATCGATAGATCCCTCTTAATCGTTTTTGGAACGATCGTTCCTTCTTCCACATATTCATCATCATCATCATCATCTTCAGCTGTCAGGGGTTCTATTGGGTTAGTTTGTCGGGATAGAATCTCTTTCAATATTTCTTTCAACTGGGCGAATAAGCTCACATTTGGGCATTGTATACCGAAAATGTTGGGATAAAATTTTTCTACCTTCACCAAGCTGTGGAGGAATTCGTTATAGTGATAAACCATATCTTTCTGGAAAAAATATAATATTCCATCGATGTACCGAAATACGGCCGTTGTCGATGAGGGAGCTGTATAAAAGAGCTTTGTTATCAAACCGTGATATTTAGGAGTGAAGTTGCACTCATTCATTTCAACAAAGTAACGATTATTGTAAAAAACATAGGTGTGTCCTGTATATGAGCTCACCACACCCTGTATATGAACATTAGGTATTTTCAACGTGTGTGAATAGGACTTTGGCCAACCGTTAACCAGTTGTAAACTTGGAAATTCCATCATATACACCATTCTATCTATGAAGGATACAATCTCTCCTGAGGGCCGTTAATAAGTTGCCGATATTTTCTTGAAATTGCGTGGTAAAAATGATAACCAGTCCGTAATTAACATTGGTTGCTCCATGATTCTAGTTTCTAAATCCATTACCCAAACCCATCTTCCGTAGAAAGTATACAATCGTTGATTCACCACTAGGAATGTGTGTAGCCGTTTTATATTACATATATCTGGAGGTGCAGGAGTACTAGTTGTTGAGGTAGTTGTTGAAGTACTAGTTGTTGAGGTAGTTGTTGAAGTAGTGGTAACAGGTATTACAACAGACCTGTTTGTTGGTTTTCCATACAAGCTCTGCACAGCAAAAATATCATCTCTACTCAGAGTTATATTCGAAAAGTCTTTATTCTCCTCGTAAAATGCATACATTATAGATTCATCATCGCCTGAATGACCTATCCCTATAGCATGTCCAATTTCATGCAATAGTACCGAAAATAAACTCGCTTCCCTACCCTGAGGTTTCGTTTTTGTTCTACACCATGTTTCATCTTGATCTAGATGTATTTCTACTGCTGATTCATCAGTTACAATTAAATCCGAATGCGCGAGAATAATTCCAGGTCCGTCAAGCACCCCTAAGCACTTCTGGTTGTTCGATATTCTTTGATGAATACCCTTTTGAAACGGTATAAGTATATCGGCTGTGTCGCTCGTTGTATATTCAAAATTCAATCCGGAATATCTGCCCCATATTCCGAAAATTTCTGTAGTCATTTGAATCAATTGAGTGAGGGTGTGCATATCTAAAATGCCATGTCAATTTCTGCTTCACCCATTTTGAAGTTATTCTGTATTGGTAAGGATCATCACCTACTCCACATCTTTTTGTTTTCATTAATTTCAGAGTTTCATTATTTAGGGTGCCATCTATAGGTAAACGATACAATTCTTGAAACACCCTGATCCCGCCCTCGGTATCACTTAAACCATTGGAATTTTCTTCGATATAACCGTATTTAACTAAATATTCGTTCGCTTGAACAGCGAGGAAACATGAGAAAAATAATAATAATAACATGTTGACCAGTCAACAACTTTACACTTAATGAGTGCGAAGATATGGAAACCTTGTGTAATATCAGAGAATGTCGCCGGTGACGTCATCATCGTTCGTAAACTATGGTCGCCGGATTGAATCAGTTACTGTTATCGGTTTGAAGCAGTGACGTCATCATCGTTCGTAAACTATGGTCACCGGATTGAATCAGTTACTGACAACGGTTTTGAAGCAGTGACGTCATCATCGTTCGTAAACTATGATCGCCGGATCTTCAATTCAATAAAACACCACTTACTCGTCAAAATCATTATGTATTTTGATACACATAAAGCTATCGTTAGATGTTCTCTCCACCTAATTTGCCCTCATCAAAAATATGGAAATTAACATTCTGCATGTCAAGACTTTCCATTTGATACCTATAAAGCTATGGTTGACATTCATAGATCCACCATGACAGTTCATGTGACAGATGCTTCATGGATCCACCACGTCACACCCGCCAAGACACGACTTGACATGACACCTCGATGAAGATCTCACGTGACAGACGCCATGACACCTCGTTGAAGACCCACGTGACAGCCGCCATGACAACTCTTTCCGCCCCCCCCCATGTTGCTCTATGGTTTTGACTTGGGGTAGCTCTATATCCTTCAGCTCTATGGTACGTGATAGCCGCCATGAGACCTCGTGACAGACACCTCGTTGAAGCCCCACGGGACAGACACCCCGTCGAAGTGACAGACGTCGTGATGTCTCACCGCGTGACAGATCGTGTGATTTCAAAACCGTACGAGTCGAACTGGTGGCGCCACCTTCACGAAGCAGTCTGTAACTTTGGTTCACCGTCACGTGGTGGTGACACCTACACGAAGCAGTCTGTACCTTCGATGCCCCCCCCCCCCATGAAAGCAGTCTGTGTCTTTCTACCAAAGGTGCAGACTGCTTCATAGAGGTGGTGGGACCACCTCCACGAAGCAGTCTGTACCTTGGGCTCACCATGACAGCTCTCACGTGGTGGCGACATTTCCACGAAGCAGTCTGTACCTTCGATGACAGCTGTCACGTGATAGCGACATCTCTACGAAGCATTCTGTACCTTGGGCCCACCATGACGACTGTCATGTGGTGGCGACATCTACACGAAGCAGTCTGTACCTTCGATGACAGCTGTCACGTGATAGCGCCACCTCCACGAATCAGTCTGTACCTTGGACCCGCCATGACAGATGTCACGTGGTGGTGACACCTCCACGAAGCCTTTGGTCCGCCATGACAGCTGTCCCGTGATAGTCACGTGACCCTGTACATGTGACACACTTTTTGTAAGCACCCTGTATACTCTTTACAAACAACATATCCTTATCTCACACCTTATCACATACATCCATTCCTTATCACCTGACCTACATTCTTATGCCCGCCATGACAGTTCTTGATCGTATAACTAGCGGAGTACTCACATAGTTAGAAAATGTCATTTTCTTTTTTAAATTTGATTGATAAGTTTGATCTTATACATAACAATTGTATAACGTACCTTCTGCTCAGAGTAGTAAAAACGATGAAAACGATCGTTTCGACCTTATAACACACGTCATAACACAATACCTACAGACGCCATGACAGTTACAACCAACATTACACACGTCATACCCACAGACGCCATGACAGGTCTCGAACACAACACACTTCTATTCCACACACACACACAACATCCAACGCTATGGTTCACAACTACAACCAACATAAAACGTCATAGCACACACACACACACACACACACAAACACACACACACACACACACACACACACACACACACACACACACACACACACACACACACACACACACACACACACACACACACACACACACACACACACACACACACACACACACACACACACACACACACACACACACACACACACACACACACACACACACACACACACACACACACACACACACACACACACACACACACACACACACACACACACACACACACACACACACACACACACACACACACACACACACACACACACACACACACACACACACACACACACACACACACACACACACACACACACACACACACACACACACACACACACACACACACACACACACACACACACACACACACACACACACACACACACACACACACACACACACACACACACACACACACACACACACACACACACACACACACACACACACACACACACACACACACACACACACACACACACACACACACACACACACACACACACACACACACACACACACACACACACACACACACACACACACACACACACACACACACACACACACACACACACACACACACACACACACACACACACACACACACACACACACACACACACACACACACACACACACACACACACACACACACACACACACACACACACACACACACACACACACACACACACACACACACACACACACACACACACACACACACACACACACACACACACACACACACACACACACACACACACACACACACACACACACACACACACACACACACACACACACACACACACACACACACACACACACACACACACACACACACACACACACACACACACACACACACACACACACACACACACACACACACACACACACACACACACACACACACACACACACACACACACACACACACACACACACACACACACACACACACACACACACACACACACACACACACACACACACACACACACACACACACACACACACACACACACACACACA
The DNA here is from genome assembly GCA_958510875.1 of Endomychus coccineus. Taxonomy (NCBI): domain Eukaryota; kingdom Metazoa; phylum Arthropoda; class Insecta; order Coleoptera; family Endomychidae; genus Endomychus; species Endomychus coccineus. The sequence goes on from OY294070.1 coordinate 63,070,099, forward strand.
CACACACACACACACACACACACACACACACACACACACACACACACACACACACACACACACACACACACACACACACACACACACACACACACACACACACACACACACACACACACACACACACACACACACACACACACACACACACACACACACACACACACACACACACACACACACACACACACACACACACACACACACACACACACACACACACACACACACACACACACACACACACACACACACACACACACACACACACACACACACACACACACACACACACACACACACACACACACACACACACACACACACACACACACACACACACACACACACACACACACACACACACACACACACACACACACACACACACACACACACACACACACACACACACACACACACACACACACACACACACACACACACACACACACACACACACACACACACACACACACACACACACACACACACACACACACACACACACACACACACACACACACACACACACACACACACACACACACACACACACACACACACACACACACACACACACACACACACACACACACACACACACACACACACACACACACACACACACACACACACACACACACACACACACACACACACACACACACACACACACACACACACACACACACACACACACACACACACACACACACACACACACACACACACACACACACACACACACACACACACACACACACACACACACACACACACACACACACACACACACACACACACACACACACACACACACACACACACACACACACACACACACACACACACACACACACACACACACACACACACACACACACACACAATCCAACTCTATGGTTCACAACCACACTGTTCACAGACGCCGTGACAGTTACAACCAACCAACATTACACACGTCATATCACAATACCTACAGACGCCATGACAGTTAGAACCACCAATACACACGTCATACCTACAGACGCCATGACAGGTCTCGAACACAACACACAACATCCAACTCTATGGTCCACAACACACTTCTATTCTATTCTACACACAACATCCAACTCTATGGTCCACTACCATCAGAACACAGAATCACATCAAACATATACACCTCTCTCTCACACTCACGCAATTCCCTATACTCAGACCGGATGCACTTCCGTCCCAGAAGTAGCCCATTACATCTACTAACGGTGGTCTCCATTGGAAGACTGTGCAGTCATTATTTTTAGGACACGATTTGTTCTCATCGGATTGCATTGCGGAGTGTATACAATTCACGGGTTCTTTCAGAACATATAGCTCTCGACTCTCATTTGCTTCTTCTATAATGGGAACCGAATCACAGGACAGGGCATCAGCAACTCGGTTTAACAGTCCATTCCGATATTTGATTTCGAAGTCATACTGTTGAAGGAAGTTGCTCTTCCGAGCTAATCTTCCACTCAGACTTTTGATTGAATGTAACCATTTCAGTGATTGATGATCACTCAATACAGTGAATTCCGAATGAGGTCTCATTTTATCAATGCCCCAGACTATTGCCAAACACTCTTTCTCGATAACGGAATAACTCTTCTCGACCGATGCCAATATTCTCCTTGCTTGGCAATGACTCGGTCGGCCACTTCTACATTTTTGTCAATGCTGCAGCGATCCCCACATCTGGAGCATCGGTTAACAATGGAAACGGTCTGTAGAAACCGGGGCAAGCAAATATTGGGGCGCTGGTCAACATTTCTTTCAGTGTGTCGACCACGGTTTGTTGTACTTCTCCCCAACGCTAACAGCGATGTTTTCTGAATAATATGTTTAGCGGACTTATTACTTCCGGAAATGACGGTATCGAAGACGGTGCCGCGAAGCTATCGTCAAAGAACGACGACAAAATCTCACAGTCGATGGAATTTGCTTGATAGCTTCGATCTTATCAGGGTGATTACATGCTCTGGATATTTTGAGGAACTACGGCAGAATTGACTCTTTTCCGGATATATTGTCAAATTGGCAAACCTTCCTTGTACGGTTTCCGACTATGTCGCCATGTGTGTCTCTTCTTCATCCCAGCAGGGCATACGTTTCACATTCTCCGGTTTTGTTCTGGCTTCATTGGAAAATTTTGTTACGGCGAAGATTTTACTATACAATAATTTTAAACTATATTGTTGGTACTAAAATTTATAATTGATTAAACAACCTACGTAAATACCAATTATTTACCAGGAATTCAAATAAAACAAATCAATCAAGCCGTCTTACTTGCCAGTATATATGCTCGCAGAATAGCTCAGTGAGGCTGTAGGTCGTGGGTAAATATATACTTGGAGCAAGGATTGTCCAAATTTGATAAACTGGGGTGAATTCAAATTTAAGTTAACACAGATGATAAACTTGATTTCTCTATACTCCCTATTTTTGGGATAACAAGTCAGAATAAAATGCAGTCTATGTGAATATATTATTGTTTAGTCTCAATAAAAACAAATATAACCCAATACACCAAAATCGACTACCCCGTAGTAGAGCAGTAAAACAGATATCAATTACAAACTTGTATCTACATGGACTACTTTGTAGCCAATGCGAAGAATAAATCTCAAATACAGAAAGATTACAATGAATTGAAATGTCAAATGACACAATAATACATACGTAATATACAAATAAAACTTAACATATCATATCATGGCAACATACCCAATATTCAATTAATATGAAACTTAATAATGAAACAATAGATATTCTAAAGAAACGTTGAGTGGTTTAATTCAAATGAAGTGAAATTAATAGTTATTTCAAATCGAACTAGGCAACACAAATTACAGACTGAATATGATTCAGAGTTGGAATTTGATGGTTTACGATTTGAACATAACCTAATGTGACAGTTCAGACAAAACTTTGAAAGAACAGTAAAAATTTACACTTGAATGAAATTGAGTTATTCCAAATTTGATTAACTCAAAAGTAATGAAAGGTTTTACAAAAACTGAAACTGTAAGCCTATGCAAACAGATGATATGCCGGATGGGCCTTACACTCGTATAGAGCGAAGCCATTGTCCCCTAGCTCGCTAAAATAGTTGGCAATCACAGCCCTCTATACGAACGTGAATGAATTTAACAATTACTCGTCTTAAGACAAGAAAACAAATTTACACTTCAGGCAAGCAAATGAAGAATTTAAGAAAGTACGACTGACGACACCTTCACTGCAAATAAATATATATTCTGGCTCAGGTCGACTTATTTTATCCCTGAGGATAGGTCAAGCTAAGATCAGCACTCAAATGACGAACTTCAACATGACATAACCCCCAATGACGACAGCTGGTTCAGTGCGACAATTTGTGGTAAGCTCAAATATCCTCAGCTGGTCGGATTAACTTCCTTGACTTGCGTACATCAACAATTATTGAAATGGACCAAAACGGCAATCGTCCTACTTATTCTGCTAGACTGGTCGTATACTAATGATTATTTGTCCCAAACTTGGTCGCTACAACGATCTTAAAACAGCGAAAAGAAAATTACTCCAAGTACATCGTACACGATAATCCGTTTCCACGGTTAAAAGATTTTACAACTAAATCTTTACTAAATCGCCAAATTGTTAGATCTGGTATTTTACCAATAAATCACTCAAATGATTTTTAAACAAATTTCGCAACTGCACGGCTTGGAGCACGGAACAAAAATAAAATCCGTTGTCAGACGTATCCGGCTAACACGTATCCCTACCTCTTGATATATAACCACCGACATGGAATAATTTAAAACTTGATGCTAAAATAAATCAAAGAAACGCGATACTACAAATGATCTTTGCCACACACTGAACCACTGACGTCACTGAAATAATAGATACACAAATTATGATTAACTGTGTCATAGATTATAGTCGTTTCTTAAGTTGGGTCACATTCATCACGTAACAATTTCTCATATTTATTCACTATAAAATGCTCCTCAAAATACACGTAGAGGAGCTCAAAATCTCCATTCCCATTGTAACGAAGCTTAAATTTTGAAAGATTATTCAATTTAGATCAGGCAATAAATACGGATGTTACATGTAATTTCAGTTTGAACATTTCATTATTTCAATAGATATGAATGAATTCCGAATGTGTAATCCGTGATTGTCACTTGTATAAATCTCCGTAATTTCGAATAAGTATAATTATTCAAATAGATGAATCAAATTCATGTCCGTTCAAAATTGCATTTCATTCCGATAAAATATGTTGCAAAAACAGGGGCTTGGAGAGCTAACGCATCAAACTTTGTGCAGCCTTATGTATAAAAAGGGCGAACAATCTAAAAACTCCGATAACACTTGTTTAGTCCGCCGAGAGAAACTACCGGAGCGTCATGTGTGCGAATTTTAGATCTAAAAAGTAGCGTCACTTTTATACATTGTTCTGGACGTAAGTAAAAAATCCTGGGCACAAAATAAGGAATTGGTGGAGCAGACCTGTCCAGAACCTCGGAAAACATATGAAAGCCGTGACAGTCAAAAGATCGCTCTCTTGTGTTTTTGAATTTCAATCAGTTTAAGTGCTCTCGTGTGATTATAAATCAGTACCTTTGGAGTGAATTAAGACAAGAATCGAAGTAAATTAATTATCTGAGTTTTGAATAAGATTCAAAACTGTGAACTAACAATAGTTTTCCGTTCAAGTGAAGTGTTATACAAGGTAAATGATAGCAAATAAGTTTATATTTTTGGGCATTACGATATATTGATTTCCGTAGTTTATGATTGTTGTTGTAATTGGTAAACGGTTGTACGATAATTGAGTTCCATAGTATTCAGTAATTTGAATTGTAATAAGTGAGTTTATCCCGTCATAGATCAGACCGCGCACGATTTGAATTGGCGCATGGATTGAAATATTGAAGCAATTGTATAGTGTGTATCGAGTGTGTATGTTTGAACGACAGGGGCGTCTTTGGGTATATTTATGCACACTGTGACATACCGGAAGTAAAAGTATATCCTAGACGACCAAACCACCAACGGCTTGTGCACACTGTGATATATCGGGAGTAGAAGCTAAGGTGGTTGTGTGAGTGAGAATCGTAATAATTCCCTTAAAACTATGAGAAGTCCTCGGCCGTGGATATAGGGGTTATTGCAGATACTATAGTTAGGGTTTGTGCACACTGTGACATACCGGAAGTATGAACCCTAATTGTCTAGATTCTGAATCTGAAAAGTATATGAAACCTACACTGCCATACAATTACCGGGCGCTCCGTGAAAGTTAGTACAAGGGTGGGTGAGGTGACAGAATAAACTCAATTAGAGTAATTAACCAAAAAATAGTAAAATCTGATATCGTACAATCGGAAAACTAGTGAAAACAATATTTTCCAAACCAACCGAATTTATAACAGAATATATCGTAGTGTGATTTGAACATTTCATTTATTAGTGCTGCTATCTAAAATTTACCGAATACCGCTCATTACGCTGGGACCAGTTTTATTCGTACTTTTCCGCAAATTGATCATTCTGAATCATTTATCAACCGATCCCGTACCGCTGGATTGAATTTAGTTATCGAACTTATCGTAGAATAGATAGGTTGAAAGAGTTTTCATTTACCGTTTGAGCTTCATTACATTTTTCCGTCTGGGTGTAATTTTGTGAAATGATACCGTTCAATTGCATTTAAATTGATTATTCTGAAAGTGTACTTGTTAAAATCATTATATATTTTAATATTTGGAATTCCCTGTTTTATTAAATTATTTCTGCTCCATCTAAATTTTAACCAGGTATCAATTGTAATTAAAGCCTACAATTCTGATACTGTTTTCTGCCCATTGGACTCTGGTTATACTTCACTGTAGCTACACTAGGGACAAGGCTATCTTTAGATAGCATAGTGACAAGCCTTGTGGAGAGGACCCTAGTAGAAGTCCTCGAAAGGAGTTAACCTTTAGAAAATCTGGCGCCCGAGGATTTGAAATCAGCACTTTACCGAAAAGTCGCAAGGTACACGATATACTATTATCAAATCCATAAATAATAACGATAAGTGTACGAACTAGCTTCAATCTCACCAGACCCCAAGTGTAAGAACAGCCACTAAGCTGCAATACTAGGCACCAAACTACCTTTAGCCATGCTAGTACCTGAGGCCTCAATCGAAACTGGTTGCAACCCGGAATTCCGCTACAAACCGAGAACTATGAGCGGTATTTGAAAAAATAATACGTTCAGAAAATTATAGGCTTCCGGATGAATTCCGCGTGATAATAGCAAGACTTGATTCTGATGTTTCGCGAACCATTACAGGTGTCATCTTGAGTGCAATCTTGAGGTTCGAACTGAAATTGATTCTTCTTGAAGCGGTATTCATTGTGGGAAAAAAACCTTACGCTACACAGTTCACTGCCTTCATTCCGCTGGTTAACTTTGTTCTGGCACCTGATCATGTCATTTGGTGATCATGTGCAAGGTGAAATTTCCGAGGATTGGTTTCCAAAGGTTGTGAAGGTGATATCCTGTCACAGTTTGGATTATTTGACTGTTTCAAGATCTTAATCGCTTCCAGAATTTTTCGCTGATATAGGTTTGGGGCTCGCGCTAGGTTTTTGGTATTTTCAAAATGGATTTGAGGATTAGTATCAAACTCATACTCCGCAAGTGCAGATCTACCGGTGTTATAAAGACTTATACACCGCTCATGTTCTTTCACATGAATAGCTACTGTATGACCTGTATCACAAATGTGGACTTTGTCGCAATAATAGGCAATGCTATAAACACCTCAAGAATGGAGAAGATGAAGTAGGTCTTTAAAAGGTTTGGAAGTGTGCAAAAACGAGTAGAAATATAATGCTCCTCATGTGTATTCCTTTATAGCTTTTTGGATGTTATAATGGGTGAAATTATTTGATAATAAGATAGATGGAACGTGCTTTGATTCTGATTCTGAGGATTGGGGTTGGGATGAGTTAACAGCTCTGTGGATCAGGAGACATACGGATTGATTTTGGGCAGAATGGTGACGAGAACGGCTATTGATATATCTATCGGTGTGAGTGGGTTTTCGGTAAGATACAGAATGTCCCAAAGTACAGTCAGTCGTTCGACTAACTAATAGGAACTGGAGTGAACCTTTCGATTGAACTTCCATGGTGAAACGGATATTGGGATGTAACGCATTCAAATGATTGCGTAAGGAAACAAGATTCTATGCCCACATTTCTGCTTGAGAACAGATGAGTCAATAGCATTCAGCTCAAATGCCATGAAGCTATTATCTATGATCGGAGTTAGTGGGGAACCCATGTCAGCTCTCGAGGACTTCTCGCAAACCTTGCCATCGATAGATAGACAAAAATCAATCAACGGAAGTAGGTCCATCGAAATGTTTCTGGCTGGTAACAGCAGAAATTATTGAAAAGTGTCCTTTTTCTGCGAGTAATGCAATAGAAATATTTTTCAATACTGTTATCAAAATTGACATTCTGTAAATTTAATATTTTCTTTGCAAATATACATACTCCTCCTCGCCGATATTCGCATCTACAAAAGATAATAGTAATAAGTCCTTGAATATTTATATTTCGTGTAGTTAGCTCATTTCTCATTGTCATGTCGCTTCTATTCAATTTGTTATTTTGTGTTGCGTCGATACAAATGATATTGTTCAACTACAACTCCATTAGGCCAGTTCTTAGGACTATATACTCCATTCAACAGTTGTTCATCATAATCAATACTAAGTCTAAAAGATATATTTGTACCTTTCGATTCAAGTTTCTCCACTTCAAAATCTAAGGCGGGGCACACCTTTTTCAAATGTGTTGTTACGTCTTTTTCTTTGAAAGAAGATCTGCAGTGTCCCACATATATTCGCAGTTTGCGCGATGGTGCCGCTGAATTGGAGGCAAATTCATAATTTGTACCACTTCCTCTTATAAACTATATACATTTTTTTCATCCAGGTTCACAGACCTTGTTGTCTATAATTCTTGTTTTGTTTGTCTACTTTCATGATTTTGCTGCATTTCTTTGGTTTCATCTTGCGCTCGTCAGTGTCATCGATAGTGGCATTCAACGGAACGTTTGAATCTTGAATTTCCGATGATCTTCCGTAATGACTTTCTTCTGCTCCCTTGTAGCTATCATCTCTTTGCACTTTTACTAATTATGTCGCGTCATTCTTGCACATCATACTTCACGTCACTAGTTTTTTCGCTTTTTGAGTTGAGTTGAGACCAAAATAATGAAAATGAAAAAATTTAATGAGAGTGTCCTATTTTCTGCTCCATACTTAGTTTAGAAGATAGATTCGGGAAACGTGAAGGCTCTTGCCTTCAAAAGGGGAATTTAATTGTAACCAAGGAAGCTATACTAACAGGGCTCGCTTTTAATATGAAATGAGAAACAATAGAAAACTATTTTGAATGATGCAGACAATGATGAAGTACATTCAATTGGAAGTGAGGATGAAGACGATGCAGCTAAAGCTGCAAGAGAAGATACACCATTATCGGGTGAAACATGTAAAATCTATTATTTGTTGTTTCAAGGTACTGCTACTGCGTTTGAAAATTTGTTTCTTGCTTACAAATACAACTTCGTCTTGCAACTAAGTTTCTTGTTGAAGAAATTTTCCAAAAGTTGATTCCGTCTAAAATAGACTTGAAAACTGCTTAATACTCTTGTATCTTATGCGTTAGTGGAAATGTCGGTTCACGAATACATCCCAATGAATTCAACAAATGACCAAATTATTGAGTGGTTCAATTCTGTATCTCGAGTTGTGTTATCAAAATTAGAATGTTTGGTGATCATTTCATACGGAGCCGAGCGAACTGAGAGCCCAATCTGACACTGAGTGTTATTTCATCTGCCGTAATCCAGCACGGGACATTGGCACGGTATCATGTGCAGAGGACTCATCGTCTATATTACGTGTAGGTGTTTCTTCAGCGAACAGTGTCCTGTAAGCAGTCCTACGAACCACCGGAGTTGGTTTCTTGCTTCTTCTAATGAAGCTATCCATTAGTTCATGACATCTTGGTTTGCATGTTCTATCTAAGAGAGGTAGTGCCCCAATGAACTATGATTATGAGAACAATGATGAATAATATTTGTTATGTTTCACTCCTTCATTCGCCATTCCTTCAGAATGTTTTCACTGAAGTAAAAAATAAAACTCTCATATAAAGTTCAATACTCTGATTAAATTGAAAATATTCCTATAAAACTAATCCTCCTCCACAATCTAATTTTTCTACCTCAAAAACACTTGAATATTTTTGTTACCTCATTTTCATACTTCTTCATTATCAGTTAACTTCAGACTCAATTTTTTCAGAACAATAAAATACTTCTGGTTGTACTGAAAATCATTGATATTCAATATATCGTTGCTAATTGCAACGAATCCAAGGGAAAAATGAAGAATCAGGGGTCTACAAACTCCGGCCCGCGGACCAAATCCGGCCTGCCAGTATCATCAATCCCGCCCACGGCAACTAATGGCTTATTGTTGTTATTGTTGTTGTGATAAGTTGAATAAAAAGACACAGAATGATAATAACTCTGGTTTAATTACTTGCTAGGTAAAGCTTCATAACAAGTATAATACGCAGAAAATTCAACTTAAGCATGATAACTAATGAATAATTGAAATAAATCCCACTGAGATTATGAACATTATAACATATGAACACATAACGTATGAGTAATATAACATATGAAAAACTAATGAAATTCAGGTAATTCTGTTTTTCCACTGACAATAGTTTGTAGTTGTGAACCAATTTTAATTGTACCAATTATTAAAAGAGATTTCAGATGATCATCGGATAATTTGGATCTGTGAACATTCTCTGTGTACTCCATTTTAGAGAATGTTTTCTCACACAAGTAAGTAGTACCAAAAAGGAAAAACATCTCACGAGCAAATTTAAACAAATTATCAAATTGTATCAGTGGAAGACTCTTATGAAATTCCAACAAAGATGAGCTATGATATTTGTTCTTACTTATATCACTGCACTGTAAATCGCAAGACTGACTCGCGGTCGCACCGCTAGCCTTTTTCTACTACAATTAGTGCCATCTAGAAGTGAGTGGAATACACTAGAACTTCTCCCGGAATAACGAGATCATTCGTAAATGTTCAATTGTTACTGCGCTTCCGGAAGTACTACTAGCGCAAAAGGAACTAACCCTACCTATTTCCGCGTGTAACCAGAAGTGTGGTCAAGTGTCGCGGTCGTAACAATAAAGTACAGTTAATACACAATAGTAATTGAACTAGCAAATTTAGCAAGCATATGCTCGCTCTGGGCACGTACTCGGTGACTAGTCTAGAAATTATAGATAATGGCAGGAAAATTGAAATGGTTTTGGCCCTTGGAAGTCACTGCAGTAAACAGTATGGTCCTAAGACTGGGAAGTTTGGAGACCCCCGATTGGCAGTCATCCTGTTGTGTCATTTCTATATTGTTTTTGCTGTCAAATTGTATCTATATGTATAAAATGATAATACATACTTCTACTCTCCGATTCTCAATCACTATATCGTTCCTCAATCACTGTTACCATGAAATTTGTTGATTATTGACTGAATTATGATTATGAAAATAATCGGGATGTCCTATGACATAAACCTCCTTCATAATGGAATGATGACATTATAATGTTCTTATAAGATTAAAGTTTTCATCAGTGTATTCAATTATTTACAGTTGAGATCACCGATGTTTACATCATAAAGTAGAATCTTATTATAATTTATAGAATCTCTAAATAAATAGTTATACGATTGTGTTGATTACCTGATGTAATTTTTAAGTTCGTACTGAGATACTAGTAGAACGATTTGTTTCGTGTGAGTTATTGTTGTGGAAGAACTGGTGAGTACTTTTCATATTGTAAAAACTTCACGGATCAAACTACTTTCGAAATAACCACATAATTCCAATATAACTAATTGAACAATCCTGACTGATTTTGAAAGGGTGAAAGTTCGCGTCATAACACACTGAGGATGGACCGAATGTATGTTACATATAATCCAATAATCAATTGTTGTCAAGTCATATAACTGGGGCTACCTGGAAGATCAGTAATTATTTCAAACTGAATATATTGTATTATCATGACAGTTCGACATTATTGGCATGATCACCATAGTATTCATATTCTGATGAACCTTTGTGGAGTATATGTCGGAAAATTTGGAAAAAGGATATCTTGGGAAAAATATGGTTGAGCAGAAGCAATCTAACGATCATAACAAGCTTCACTCATTTCGAGACATACACAACCATCGAGGAACTATTGCCACTGAAGCCGCGAAAAACCTTAGCTCTAATAGAGCTGAGACACACTGGTGTACCTATGTTCATTCCACAAACACACAATCAAATGCGTGCAAATTATTAAATAACATAATATCCACAATTTCATCATCTTTATGTTCAGCCCATCAATTCAGATAAAGATTTTACTATGTCAAACTAAAATTTTGAACACCCAGGCAGTTTTTTTTTGTTTCAAATATGCATCAAAACCTCATCAACACTCTTTTTTAGAATGGCCCGTCATCGTCTCAGGCGCCACTAATACGTTCATCAATTGAAAGATGTCATCTAACTGTAGTCAACTTGAAAATTTGGAATTCTTATCCTTAATTGAAGTCTGAGATTCTTCCTATATATTGGATTACGTTTTTCATCAGAACAATGTTTTTCACCAAGAAAGGAATCATTTGTAAAATAAGGTCTGTCGTAAGTTGATCAGGAAAATTTCCGTTCAGACAAGTTCTAATTCATAGAAGAGATTCAAAACTTTATTTTGAAGCAAACACAAAAGACAAGTGTAAGTTGTGACGTACCTTGTTACACGGAAATTTTCTGTTTTGGTGTATGAGACAGAAGCCCAAAATTTCTACATCCTAAAATGACCGCAACCCCTTTTTTTCGCCATTTTGGGATATTTTGAACATTTTTTGGGAAAGTTCGTCAAAAAAAATTGCTATCTCCAGTTGTATTGGGAATTAACAAACCAAACTGGAACCCTTTTATTGTCAATGCTTAAGGAACTCCCAGTTCAAATTTCAAGTTAATCCGACCTCCCCCTTCCTCGCAATACATGTATACATAAATGCATGAGAACTTGCGTGACGGCTAACTCGGGCAGTTTTCAACCGATTCAGCTGAAATTAGGTATTTGCATATATTTTTACGTGGTGATCATCATTTTTATACTACATTAGCAATATAATACTATTTTATGTGACAGATTCTGAGGCAAGTAGTATTTCCAGCAGTACTACCAGTGTATTCAGCGTGGCGAGTTCAAGAGATCGGAAGAGAAGACTGCAATGATATTGAATAAATATGTACAATTTAAAAAAAAAGAAAAAATAAAAAAAAATTAAAAAAAAAAAAGAAAAAAAAAAAGAAAAGGTGGACTCATCAGTAAGATGCCTATGGAACTTTTATATTAACCGTTTCGTCCCAGGGTGTTCAATTGTTATTTATGAACTACCCTATCTTATACGGCTTTTTTTATATTTTTTAATTTTTTTATTTATTTACATTTTTTTAAATTGTACATATTTATTCGATATTATTGCAGTCTTCTCTTCCGACCAATTGAACTCGCCACGCTGAATACACTGAAAATACTGCTGGAAATACTACTTGCCTCAGAATCTGTCACTTAAAATAGTATCATATTGCTGATGTAGTATAAAAATGATGATCATCACGTAAAAATATATGCAAATATCTACATTTTGACACCAAGCAGATGTCAATCGGATGAAAAGGACATGAGATAGTTCAATTTGACAATTAGCTAATAAATTAACTTAAACTCGAATTTATCGGAAACTGTTATATTTCAACTTGAAATTTGGAAGGCAGTTTTGAGGGCATGAAACCTACATTCAGTTCAGCTTCAGCTAAATCGGTTGAAAACTGTCCGAGTTAGCCGTCACGCAAGTTCCCATGCATTTATGTATAAATATACATCTATTGCGAGGAAGGGGGAGGTCGGATTGACTTGAAATTAGAACTGGGAGTTCCTTAAACATTTACAATAAAAGGGTTCCAGTTTGATCCCTTAATTCCTGATACAACTGGAGAAAGCAATTTTTTTTTGACGAACTTCTACTCAAAATGCCCAAAATATCTCAAAATGGCAAAAAAAAGGGGTTGCGGTCAATTCAGGAGGGAGAAATTTTAGAGTTTTGTTTCATACACCAAAACGAACATTTTCCTTGAGGTCGCGTTGAATCATAAAAAATTTACCGATATCACTTATTTTTTGGTTTCACATAATCTACTACTTCCCAAGAAAAAGTTTATCAAAGCAGGAAGCTTGAACATTCATGACTCTGCCGCTTATTACAACATCTAACACTTCCCTTGAAACTACAAATTACACAGACTCCTCAATAAAATCAATTTGTGGGTTTGATATTTTGAATTTTTCTGATAAAAGGTCTATACCAACCTACCAATCCTAAAAATCCTCGAACTTGCTAATGTGTGTATGGAACTGGAAATTTCTCTATATACGCGATTTTCCCTGGCTCTGGTGTCAGATATCCTTTAGTTATCACAGGCTTCAATAACTTCACCTCTTATACGAGACATTTGCATTCACTCTGTTTCAACTTTATATTCGCACCTTTCGAAAATCTGTACCAATTTCTCAAATTGATCCACTGAGGAATATTATACAATATCGTCTGGATATGCCAGGCACATTAGCCCTGTAAGCCCTGTCATCATCATATTCTTCAATATTCGAGAAGTAGAGGAACCGTTAGACACCCCGAGTGGCATTTTATTATTATATTTCCAACGACCCTCTGGTCTCTTCATTCGCCTCATCGACCTCGATTTGATGATATGCGGACGTCACATCGAAAACCCTGAATAAAGTGGTGTTCCCTAACTGATCTCATGAATGTTCGGTAAGGGATAGAAATCCCTTTTTGTTACTCAGTTAATAGTCAATACAAACTCTTATATAATTTTCTCCTGTGCTTGATTTTTTTTCACAATCCCCACAGTGGTGATCCAAGGCCAACAAGATGATCTAATTATTTCAGCTTCTAATAACCTATTCATTTCCTCATTTAACATGCCACGTTGATGAAATGGTACATTATAGGGACGTTTCGCAATACGTTCTACGTCCTCCATAATAATTACATGTTTGTCATCATTTACATTTGGTACTATTGCTCTGTTAGTACAAAATACATTTTAAACGGAATGAGTAATTTGTGTTCAGCCCCTGTATCTAAATGATGTGTGACAAAATGTTCAAAATTCTTCCGACTCTCCATAATATTATTAATTTCAAATCCCGCATTAATTTCATTGATTCCGTCACTTACACGTTCGATATCTGGAAATCGATAACCTAACTCCCGCTTACTATCACTTCATTGGAATTGTTGGTGAGGACCTTAGCTAACATTATTCGTACCTCTAATTTATCCGTTGGTTTAAATGAACCCTGGTTCCATGGCAATTTATCTCTTCAAATTCCCACTTTATTCATTTCAAACCTCGGGGGAATTACGGTTAGTTCCTTCGAAACTACCCTACTATTGGAATATATGTTCTGAGTTTCCTCCGTTTCTTTATTACAAGCCCAATCTATAACCTCAGTGGGCAATACTCCCTCATCCCTGAATAATACTTGGGTATCTATTTTTGGCACAGCCTCTCCTTAAGTTCCAACATCTATTGTCGTTTCTTCACTCAATGTGACGGTCACTTGGACAGTCACTCGAACAGTCACTCCCCGTCATCTTCGTCGTCACATATTTTGCCAAAATGCAACACTTCCACTTTCGCTTCAATAGGATGTTTTCCCTGTCATCCTACATAGCAGGATACTCTTTTTAGGTACTCTCCTACATTCCTGCGCTTGTTTTTCTTCTGAACCTACCCGTATTTTATCCGAATTTACTCGTGACACATTCTGCCCTCCGAACTTTCCTCATCATATCGTGCTTTCCGTGCAGTATACACTGAATGCAGCCTTTTAATATGTGTATTAGAGCTAATAGCTTCCTCATATGATTTCCTACTGTTGTAGTCTGGGGAAAAATTTTCCATATTGCCGTAATTAGACCAGCTAATTTCCTCAAACCTGTTCCTGGAATGTTCCACCTGTTCTACCAAAGAGGGAGAATCCTCGATTCTTTCAACGGTTGAATTGTCCTCTTCCATCAGCGTCGCTTCAATGTCCTCCAAGATGCCTCTTCTGAGCCCTCCTTTAAGTTGACTCATAATCAACTGATTACAGTTTTTTATCCAGCCTGGGACTTCTATTACCTCACTTTCGCATACCATTCTTACCCTTGCGAAGTCATGTCATTGGAACAATTCATCTTATGTCATGAGGTTCTCACCCGAAGTTACTGTTCTGGATAAATATCTTATTATTCTCACCTTTAATTGCTCATAATGCAGCAAAGTATTCAGCATCGAATCAGAATCAAAAAGTTCAACGCTTCAGTCTGTAACCATATTCAAATATTCACAATGTATTCTCTTCCGTCCGATCGTTCAATTGAGCTCTCTGCTTCAACTTCCTACAATGAATACGAATTTCTTATTAACCTCTATACGCTTCTACTATCGGAGCAATGAGACGTAAACTGTTTCACGATGAAGTCACTTGTGTATTCTTCAACGAAGAAGATGTCAGCTTATATGACCTTTGCGAGGAAATTGAGAACGTTCCATGAAAGAGATTTGCTCACGGTAGTGCTCATTGAAACGTTTGTACCACAGATTACGCCATATTTGTAAAAAAAAATGATATTAACTGTAAAAGCAGTAAAGAAAATCAACGAGATGGAACCAAATAGGAGGAGAAATCTGCAGATAGGAAAAGTCGATCAGTCATTAGCAGAGGACTTATTATTAGTAGAAAGTCATGACCCGTATACTGCACAGAGGGATATCTCAAGTAAACTGTTTCCTAAGCGCGATGGTCCTTATCAGATTATACGAAAATCTCCATTTGTAGCTTATGAAATAGCTTTACGGGATCGGTCTGATGTTATGGGAAATACCATGTGAATGATCTGACTCCCTACAACTCAACTCGTGATGGGAACAGGAATCTTGTCAGTCATCTGAGAAAGCGTGGACTACCCCAGAAGAGTTGAATGTAGTGTGTTTTCAAAAACTTGAAACTGTGTTGTATCTAGATTTCGAGGGGGGTCTGTTGCGAAGAAGAGGAAAATATGTTTATCTTGATGGCATATTGTACTGCTATTTGAGTTAATTGTATTCAGTAGTTCTATGGTGTTGTTGTTATGGAGTTTCTGTAAAAAAAGAGATCAATTTCATCATTCTTTTGATATATTTTATTTTTTGGAATAAAACACTTATACTAAGTTCTCTACATATTTTATTTTGAATAAACAGAGAAAACAAAGCTATACCCACCAATAATATTCAAACAAAAAATACTTGCCACTGGAGGTTCTCTTTTTTCTCCACTTGTTTCAGTCTGACTATTTCTGATCTCCAAAGATTACTGATAACACTATGTAACAAAATTCAACTTTTTGTTCTGCCTAACCTTTTCGATGTTTGCGTTCGACTCTACATATATTTAGAATGATTAAAAGTCACCTTAGAAGTTAAAAAGTTTGCTTTCCAAAAGTAAAACTTCACTGTGAATATCCTGGAATAACTTTTTATGAACTTGACTCGGCATCAGTCTATGATATATCAAATCATTCGCAATTGTGTGGAGAAGTGAAATAAACAGTTGAAAATTGTATACGTGAGACAGTTTGGCTGCTATTTGCAGAAAAGTAAAAAATAAAACGCTGAATTTTCATCAAATTTGACTTAAAAATCTCCAAATAAAAAATCGTAGAGCCAAATTCAGATCCAAATACCGTAACTTATACCCATGGAGTGATTGATACCATTCCGGAGTACATATGGACTTTTATCAAAAAGTTATAGCGCGTTAACTGATTAAGGTTAACATATTTAACCCATCTCAAGACCCAGGCGAAACGAAGCCTAATTACAGCCAAACTAACTACGCAATTCATAGCATAAGTGGAAAAAAATTATCCTTGTTTTTTCTTATGCCGAAATAATTGTTTAAACAATTGTAAAAAATCATCAGAATTCTTTTGATTTGAGGGTGCCGATCGACTTAGAAGACCAAATTACTACGAGATATGGACTTATCCTCGCATTTTGCACAATTGTTCATTATTAAAACGTTAATGAACAATTCAGCTGTTGAAAAGTTCGTTAGATATATACTCAGGAAAGTGCAAAAACATGAAACTAACTACGCAGATCATAGAATCTATTTAAAAAAATTATCCGTGTCTTCTTGTTCAGCCAAATTGATTGTTTAAACAATCATCGTTGAAACAATTAATTTGAATCAACAAAATTCTGTCTATTCGAGGGTGCCAATCGACTCAGCGAACAAAATGTCTATGACCTACGGACTTTTAGTCGCAAACCCAGTAATTTTATATTGTTAAAACGCTCATTAATAAATGATTGTTTATTGTTCAAGCAATAATTGTTTAAGCAATTAATTTGGCCAAACAAAAAAGATAGGTAATTTTTCTTCCACCTATGCTATGAACTGCGTAGTTAGTTTGACTGTAATTAGGCTGCGTTCTGCCTGGGCCTTGATGTGTTAAATATGAGAGAATTTTCACGAAACTTAATTGGTTAACGCGCTATAACTTTTCAATAAAAGTCCATATGTATTCCGGAATGGTATCAATCTCTTTGTAATGAGTCACTCTACAGATACAAATTGCGAAAAAATGGTATTTGAATCTAAATTTGGCTCTAGGATTTCTTATTTCGCAATTTTTACGTCAAATTTGATGAACATTTTGCTTTTTTTTTACTTTTCTGCAAATAGCAGCCAAACAATCTTACATATGCAACTTTTAACTATTCATCTCACTTCTCCACACAATTGCAAGTAATTTTAGATATCACAGACTGGTTCTGGGTCAAGTTTATAAAATGTTATTCCAGGATATTCACAGCGAAATTTTACTTTCGGAACAAAATTCGCCCTGAGCGCAAAAGTAAACTTTTCAACTTATAAAGTGGCTTTTAATTATTCGAAATAGATGTAGAATCGAACGGAAACATCGTGAAGTGTGATACATTGTATAATCAATCAAATTCTACTCTTAATTGCCTTTTTGCTTTCTATCTCACCGTTTAACCACCAAATGCACAACTCGCAGCGAATGCACTTTAGCTATTACCATCTTCATCCCTAAGCCCAAACGTAATACTCTGGTAACTTACAATTATAAACTCTTCAATAAGACCCTTTCTGTTTTTCCCTGAGATTGCGTGTCCCTTACGGGTTCCAGAAAATAATGGAATTTGGAATAAATAATCATAATAATTGAATAGTCCAGTATAAACCCCAAGCTTAACAATTTTTTTTATACTTTGACTATACGAGAGGGAAACGTATAATGTTCGAAGAACATCGTGTGAGCCAGCAGTGGAATGTAGGAAGAGGAGATAGGCATTGGAATCTTTTTTGAAGGTTCGGAGGTTATACAAGCATAGAGGGAGACCTTCCTAGGTAAAGAGTTCCTAAGCTTCGCTGTTCGATAGAAAAATGAAGTCTGGTAGAAAAGAGTTCGGTGAGTCTCGAGCTTGACAATGAAGGGATGACAAGTTTGAGCTCGTCTACTCCGTCTATCTGGAATCTCTCGTGGTGAAACAACAGACGACCATGGAAATATCCATAGAAAAGGGAGAGATCTCCCACCTTTCTACGATGTTCTAGAGAGGTCGGAGAACTCGTGAGTATGACATCATCAATCGAACGAATATCTCTCTTCTGGATGAAATTCAAGAGCTCAAGCGAATGTTTGGAAGTCGAACTCCAAATATGTGAACAATACTTCAGGACAGGTCGAGTCTGTGCTTTGTAGATTAGGAGGAGCTGCTGAGATTTGAAGTAGCTCTTGCCTTAGAATAGGAAACCAAGTTTCTATCAAGCGGTTTTCGCAATGGACCTCATCACATGTTCGTCCCATGAGATGGTGCTGTTGGTGGTGATCCCGAGCATGGTTATGAAAGACTTCATAGGAATAGTTGAAATTATCTAGTTCGGAAACTTAATCACCCTCAGTATGTAATAGTATAGGCTCTATTCCTCCTCCTCTCCATCCAGGCACTCACTACTTTTCCAGTCCATAAGATAAATGCGGTCAAACGCCAAAAACGAAGATTCACTTTTACGATGATAATACATGAAAGTTCTGGGATGTACTCCAAACTGAAATAATAATAAAAATTAAGGTATAATCCTTGAAGACAACTTCACATTCCACGAATCAATATTTCAACTTTGAGAAAAATTTTAATTTGAATGAACTTTGACTTCAATAATACGCGACTCCGGCGACTCTGAATTTCAGTACTTCTCACCACGATTTCTATATAACTTTGATTCTCAGCTTCCCGTTTTCGCTGATAAGCCTTTCCTGTGAGTATAGTATTATTTCACATGTTGGAACGTAAAAGAGTTCCTTGATTAACAATGGAAACTTATAATCAAAACCATATCCCTATGTATTACAGAGCTTTATTGTCATTATTATCCAATAATTGAAAGTTTCTAGTAATGGTATTTTTCAATCAGAAACGTATTTAGAAGTTTGAAGATGTAGATGCCAGAGATCGTTTTCTCATATTTTCAGTTATGCTGTATACCACTGATCTATAGGTTGTTTCAATGCTTATGAGCATATGGAGTAAATTTGTATAATATTATTTGATAATGTTTGTCAGATTGAAGAGATATTTGACATGATTGTTAATTTTAAGTATCTCATTTTCATAACGCTCCAACAATAACTTCTAAGCAATACCGTAATTTGCAAAGGCAATATCTAACAATTTAATGACATCTGACCCTTCCGCTTGAAGATAATCGTAGATAATGAAACTTTTGTAAATCTGAAATAGTACTATACACACCTACATGTGAATTATAGAATCAAAAGAACCTCTTAAGAATAACCACTGGTTGTAATTATATATAATGAGCTCTAAGTTTGCAATTTAACCTGATTTCGGATCGCGATTTATCTTCTGAACCTTCCTTGGTATTTAATTGATCAATGACTTGATCTGTCTTCGGAACGATTGAGTAATAATATTGGTTGAAGCTGCCTCGTTCGACATAGTTATTTCTTTTCCTTTTTTTTGTTAGGAGGTGGTAGAAATTCTTTATGTGTCTGTAACATTGCATGAGGTAGTGTCCCTGAATTCGGAATTAATTAAACACCTTAGATATACTCACTAAGCACCTCACCTCGTGCGGTATACTCGATTCTGCGAACAGGATGACACTTAGGCCAATTAGTTAAACAATAATCAATCATCCCTGCTCCACTGATGGAGCTGGAAACCATGGGCAGTTAGGAGCAGGGATATACCGCAAGGGCCCAGGTAAAAGTATTTCTATATCTCTGTACAAATACGCCACCATTCTTCAAGAGGAGATACTGGCGCTGTGTCGAAACAGAGCTAGAAGAAAGAATGCAAACTCACATCGGTATATATGTTACTGTGAATGTCCGATATTAGTGAATGTTTAGATGCACCAGTATATCTCGACAATCACCAATATTAATGGTGTAAGTCCGAAATTATTTCAATATTTTTTTTGTTTCGGACATACACCGGTGAATGTTAACATACTCCAAGGCAATTTTGTGTGTCTTAGATACTGCAATATACTATTTACGTGAATGTTAACACACGCCGGTGTTTGTTCGAAATTAAGTGAGAAAGTTAGAGTGCTAATAGGGCAGAATATCAGAATCCGAAATATGTTTACTGTGCAACAGAAAAGAGGCACCTAAAATAAATATAGAATTAGCGGAACATGGATTCCAAGATCAAGGAAAAAAATGCTTAAAGTATCGCAGGCAAATTTTTCTCCTGTAAAATGTGGAGATACTGTAAGGTTGCGTGTTCCTGATGTCGACAGAGGTCGTACAGATTCCAGAAATATCCTACATGTGTTACAAATTTGAATGTGACTATTATCAATTGGCTACAAAACATAGGATGTTATCACAGATGTATACTAGAAATCAGTTTTCCATCTGTAAGGAAAATTTTATCAATATATCTGAAACTTCTTCTGCAAAAATATCAATGGGTGAAATTGTTGCTTTGGAATCAAGATTTGGAAAACAAGGATAGAAGCGTTGCAATTGTGCACAAAAATGCAACACCAAGAAATGTAAAGCTCGTGAAGTTATTTGTAATTCTAAGTGCCATACCTAATTACCTGTGATTAGGTACGTTGTAATGAATGAGTATTTTCTAAATTCTATAGCCAATAGCGCAATAGCATTAATAATAAGTGTACGTTATTGTTTACCTTACTTGGCAGGTAATGCTATTTGTATTACTGATTTAAGATTTTATTAATAAACAAGTTCTATTTGTTTTATTTATTATGGTTCTATGATTTTATTTATTGTAACAATTTGTGAGTTCATTTTAAATCAGACCCGAAGTTCTGTTTTGCAGATATCTTTGCTAAATCATCATAATTTAACTCATCATGAAGAGAATGAAGATTAACCAAGCCGTCGTGGTGTATGATAACATTCACTGGTGAATGACCGAAAACATGAAGAACAGAATGAATAACAAACAATCACCAGCTAGCTTGGTGGTTAACATACACCAGTGTATCTTAAGATACACTCCGCTTCGGACATTCACAGTAACATATACACAGACAGCAAGACCGCCTTGCTGCGCTGGGTAGCATGAGAGTAGCATCGAAGGTGATACAACACGCTGAACAACCTTGGCGGAGATAAAAGAAGCTCACCATATGGTGAGACCCCGGTCACTCTGGAATAAGGGAGAATGAAATAGCAGAGGAGCCTGTCGAACTATAGAGTATAGACTATAGGCTCCTTATGGTCCCCGAACCAGCGGTCAACATCTCGAAGAGTAACATTGAAGCGACAATCCACTGCTGAATTAGTACACAACACTCGAAATAGTTGAAACTAGTGAACGGTGAACGGTTGCAGGTAGTCAGATGCCCTGATTGGAGTGCACATTAGAGAAAACTCGTCTCAGCAAGTGAAGAACATGGTTGAAACCGATGCCAAACTGCTGACACATATACTGACAGAACACGGACCATTTAACTACCATCTCCACAAGATGAACCTCCGCGATTCGCCTTTGTATAGGTGGTGCAAACGGAAAAACGAAACATCAATGCACATTCTGGGTAGATGCGTAACACTGACTGAGCTATGCGGCACTGAGGAGATCCAGAAACCAGATACGAAGATGATGCTGAATCTCTTTAGGGCATTAACCACCTATCCTGTTCCGACTGGGAGTTGAGTCCACCTCGGGCAACCAGAGTGGGAAGCTCAACTCGTTGACCACGTTGAACGGTTGTGAAACCTTGGTCATCCTAATTATTTACATAAATTGACTAGGTACATGCAATGGCCCAGACTTTCTGGCCCGTTTGACGGCCTTTTCGATGATAGAACGTACACAATTTCCTTCATTTTGTATATGGCCAGTCACAAGGAACTTGTTAGAAATGGAATAGATAATTTTCTCAAGCACATGTACATCACCTGAACGTATTTTGTTCTTTTGTTGCCACTGCAGTTGTCGGAGAAGAAAACAATATTTTCCATGTGGAGCGGTTGACTAAAATTCTTTTGATTATTTTAGTATCAGGCTGAATTATTTCTAGTTTCACTTCTTTCTTTGGAGTATGTTTTACAACACTGGCAAACAAAGCAGTCACTGGAATTTTGAAGATTCGAATGACGGGCTTTCTTTGTTTTCTTAATTTTCAGAGTATTCCAGAGATGCATCACTGCCAACGATGTCTCAATTTGCTACGTCAAAATCTGAATCTTGATCAGTCGTCCATAGTCAAAATATATGCGAATTAGCTTTTAAGTGATGATAATTATCGCTGAGATTACCATTTCTATCTATGAGAACGTCAACATTATTCCTTTGAAGTTCTTCTGATACCTCTAATTGCTCAACATATTATTTTCCGTTATCATTACCAGTAAGTGAAACATCACCCTTCCTAACAGCAAAAGCTGATCGTGCATGCGGGAGCAAAACACGGTCATCATGTACGAACATTTTATTTCCAACAGGATATGTATCATTTACATTATTTGACAAGAGCACAACAGTCAGCCAAACTTTCGATCGTCATTTGCGTTAGAAGATGTTTTTCAGATGGCAGAGATGGATGTTGTAGAAGAGAAGAGTTCTACATGAATGACACTGTTTCCATCAATACTTTCTCCTATGCTTGATGTAAAATCTATTCTTTGCGATCGATTGTTTTTGATGATCGAGCTACGTACATAGGGCGTCGTGACTTTGTGAAAGGAGGGAGCGGAAGTTCTTCGCGATCTCTGTTGATTTTCGCTTGTTGGAGCACAATTTTCTCAGTTCGAAATTTCGGATCGTAACAAAGTCATTTCCTGTAATTAAGAAAGGAAAACGTATCCATGTATATTTTGATGAAAACGCACACACAACACTCATGTGACACAATGCTGATAAATATTGAACAACCATTCTATTCAATTTCTGCAAAAGCAATAGAAACAAAATGATAGCAATTGCAACTCTCGCCCGCAAGAACATCACTTTGCTTCTGACGTGTACCCAAATTATGAGCATTTTAGCACACTATGAATCAGGAGCAGGTTCGAAAGACCACGGAAATTCATTTTAACTATTTTATTTTGAACCCTTACATCCTACATATCTAAATTGTATTATTTTGAAGCGTAAACTAGAATAATAATAATTTATAGCATTTGAAAATAAAAATGAAAACAACAATGAATAAATTGAATATTGGATAAAATTTCTTAGAAACTGAAAAATATCGATTTATTTTTGTCTCACAATTTCAGCAGTAGCAACTGAAAATCATTCGAAATCATCGTAATTACTTTTCTTAACGCTTCAGCAAAACCGTGACTCTTTGCTTTGACCTTGTTATTACTATCAAAAGTCATCAGAATTCAAGAGCTATTACGTAATACGTAACAAATCTAAAAATCTACTTTGCTATGTTATCTCTTTAACTTATCTACATGCATTAACGTCATTTCGTTACTTTCAAGTTCAAGCCAACTATTTTTGTAGAATCAAAACACACTTGTCACTTTGAGACGTTTCTCTGACTGCCACATATTGAATCATAATATTAAAAGTAATGTTAGAGTGTAAACAATTATAAGACAGATAGATAGATAAGCTTTATTTGTTCTGTAGATACTGATCGGTGTACAGTGTAGAACCACGTCAAGAAATATTATAAAATTGTCCATTTACAGGTAGGTATAGTAATAGTTAATTGATTTATAGTTAATCATTACAGTTCATCACACCTTATCAATATACTACCGTATGACCGCGAGTAAAAGGATAGTATATTAGAATTAGAGATTTGTTGTTGGGATATACACTACAAAGTTGTTCATTATTTCACAGTAGAGTTTAAATGTTCAAATATAAATTAGTTGCGTACTTAAAAACTCGAGGTTTGAGATTAATATTCAGGATCTGAGAATTTTGTTTCCAAATTGGAGTCTCAAAATTCTAAAATTCTGAAAATTATTCGAAAGGAAAGTAAAAAGAAACTTTAAGACGAAATGATTTTTTTCTCCATGAAATTTTCAATAGAATAACATGCTTTTTGACATAGGTAAATTTGTAAACGATATGCTTAACCAGAATTTCCCCAGAATATCAAATCATATCCTATTTGTGATTGTATATATCCATGATATGCTGCCAGACTTGTTTCCGTATTTACTTCATTCCTGATCACTCTTAGATCTTAGCAACATTTACCCAGTTCCCCAGCTACTTTATCAATATGTGAACTAAGTTTGGAGTCTATTTCAATACCAAGAAATGTTAATGACTGAGATGATATAGCATTCCATAATTATTCACATCAATTTCCTTTATACTTTCAGGTTTGTTGAAATACGTAAAATTTTAATTGGGTTTTATTGATATTTAGTTGTAGCTTATTTGTGCTAATCCAATTTTGATATATATTTGATGCATCAGCTATTGTTGGTGTGATATCAACTTCCTGATTCACTCGAAGCACCGCCGATATACCATCAGCAAATTGTGGAATATCTTTTTTTAATATGAACGGTAGTTCGTTTGTATACAGTATGTATAGGAGAGGACCTAATATTGAGCCATGAGATACTCTTTTGTTTAGATTATATGTTCCTGAGTTTTGCTCCTGTTCCCTTTCATTCAATGCTATCACGTACTGATTTATATTTTCTGAGTAGGATTCAAGTAGATTTAGAGCATTACCCCTAACACCATATTTATCTAATTTGACCAATAGAAGTTGGTGACAAACGCTAGCAAAGGCTTTAGAAAGGTCGAGACACATTAATATTGTGATTTTGTTATCATTTTTATACTCTCACATTTTACTTTACGCTTGGTAAATTGCTGTTAACGTTGATTTATTTTTCCTGCAACAATTTTAATGTTCAGATTTATTGTTAATAAGTTTCTCAAAAACTTGACTCATATTCGATCATAATGAGATAGGCCTACAATTTTGAATACCTTTTTTTTATTGTTTTTTGAAAATTGGATCAACCTCTGCAATGTCGAGCCAATCAGGAAAAAGCCGCCTGTACTGAGCATAAGATTTATTATATGAGTTAAAGGATTTGAAATCTCGTTTAATACGCATTTTATTTGTTTAACAGATATTTCGTCTCCACTTTCACCTCTTTTGCATTTGTATTTTTCGAAGAATCGGTATTATTTTTTTATTCCGTCCTGAACCGAATGAAACAGAAAAAGATTCGTTTTATTTGTCCTTTTGATTTATGAACTGCTCATTGAAGGTGTTTAATAGCTCCTTCGGGTTTCAAATCTATGACGACATTGTTATCTTTCTTTGATTTGCCACTATATGTATTCACGATAGCCCATATACCTTTCCTTTAATTTTGTGCTTTATCCAAGAAATGTATGTTCTCCGATCGTTTTGCTGAGATTACATTATTTCCCAATTATTTTAAAAGTTGTTATAATATTCATTTGATACCAGTTCTCGACAATTTTGTATGTATAAAGTACGTTTGAGCTCGCTGGTTTTTTTAATTTCTGGTGAAATCTAATTTTTGAACTTTCTCTCCCTAACCTTTCTTGTAAAGATTGGTTTGTTAATGAGCTTAGTATGAAAATAAACTTATTGTACGCTATATTGGGATCAGTCGATTCTAGAACCTGCTTCCAATCCATTTATGATAGTTCATGCTTCAAGCTTTGTAGTTTACATTGACTTACGATTGTTCTATAACATATGTGTTTATATTTGTTCATAGACATTTTTTAGTTCAATCATTTGCACCAGATGATCAGATAGTGCGCTATTTATTACTTCGCTATTGAAGTTGAAAGAGTCATGAAAGTCAATGCAGATATTATCCAATAGGGTTTGTATTTGGGGAGTAACTTTTTTCATACTTTGACCACACAAGAGGGAAAACTATAATGCTAGAAGAACATCGTGAAGCCAGCAGTGGAATGTAGGGAAAGGAGATAGGCATTCGTATTTTTTTCGAAGATTCGGAGGTTATAGGCATAGGGAAGGAACTCAGTCGGTGAAGAGTTTCACAACATAAAGTCTGATAGGAAGAAGTTAGGCAGGTCTCGAGTTTAACAGTGAAGTGGTGACTAGGTTGAGCTCGTCTAGTACGCCTATCTGGAATCTCCCATGGTGAAACAACTGACGAGATTTCTGATGAACACCGACCATGGAAATATCTATAGAAAAGGAAGAGATATTCCATCTTCCTACGATGTTCTAGAGAGGTCAATAAACTCGTAAATGTGACATCATCAATTAAATGAATAGCTCTCTTCTGGATAGAATTCAAGAGCTCCAGCGTATGTTTGTGAGCCAAACTGAAAACATGTGAACAGTACTCCAGGACAGGTCAAATTTATAGATTATGAAGAGCTGCTGGGATGTGGAGTAGCTCTTGGCACGGAATAGAAAGTCAAGTTTAAGTGATGCGGTTTCCGCAATATACCTCACATGATCGTCCCATGAGAGCGTGCTATTGATGGTGATCTCGACCATTCTTATGGAAGACTTCATAGGCAGTTAGACCTGACATCATCATATTAGGGATTGTGGGATTCGCCTTCCTGGAGAAGACGCAAGATTGTGTTTTGGTTTCATTAAACTCTACTTGATTATCAGATCGCCATTTTAAAATATTTGCCAGATCCCCATTAGTGCGTCAATCTGTCCTTGTCTCGCTCCTCTAGATTGAATGAATGACATAGGGGCTCTAGATGAGAAAACGGTATGAGATGTACCATCATCTGCAAAGCTGTGAACAGGACAGGTGGTCACTTTCAACAGATCGTTGATATGGAACAGAAACAAAGTTGTTGCCAAGACAGATCCATGTGAATCACCAGCATTGATAGTCATTATGTAGGAGGATACTCCGTCAACCATCACATGGGGTGATCTATCTGAGAGAAAACTCGACAGTAAGCGACAAAGTTAAGGCGATAAACCATATGACGGAAGTTTCCCAAGGCCTTGGTGCCAGACTCGGTCAAATGCTTTGGAGATATCCTATGATACAGCTAGAGATTTCCGAAGTTTTTCAATGGATTTCTGCCATACATGTGTTACGAAGGCATGCAGGTCTCCTATTGATCCCTGCTGACGAAAGCCTCACTTTAGAGATCACAGATGATAGTGCAATAGGTCTACAATTATTAGGAAGTGTCTTTTTCCCTTTTTTTAGAATTGGTTGCACTCTTACTGTCTTCCAGCTGGAAGGAACTCTTGTAGGTGTAAAAATAGTATGCTTTATGTTGAATGAGTTAATAATATCGATGAAGTGTTTTAAATTTCTTTCAACATGGAGTAGGTTGATGTTGAAATCTCCGCATAGGACTGTATTAAAACCCTTGAAATTTTGATGACAAAAATGTAGCAAATGATTAAGATTTATTAGCAAAGATATTCACTACATCTACTCACATTAGATGATTTCCGATATTGAACTGATAAGCAGGAAGTATTTCTTCGAAATCTTAGTTTTCTTTTATGAATATGCAGGAATCACCATGGGTTCGTATTCCTTCTTGAATAGTGCGATTCTAGTTGATAGTTCTTTAGGTACAAACATTGTATTTCATTGTTATCACTCCGATGTCCAGTGAAGCAGAGATGTTCAGGTAACATTTAATTTAAAAATGCTGACAAATTGATTCACCACACTGTGGCATTTTCAAAGCAAGGAGCTATCAACTGAAGCTAAATCTAAGAGTATGTCCTCAAATATCAGGAATCAGAATGTGGTACAATTGAGGGATGCGGTTGGATAATGGTGGGAGTGTGTTTACAAAATCGTTAACAAGCGGTGAATTATATGTATCGATTTGATCATTCAATATTACATTATTATTGTTTTTTTAGTGTTTCAATATTTCTATGGATTCTAGTATATTAAGCTTATGTCCTTTTTCCTGAATATGTAGAATATCGGGATTGAGAGTGAAATTGTGGTTATGTTCTAACAGGTGATTTGCGTAATTAGAGTCCTCTTTTTTGAGCCTGTAACTTCTCAAATGTTCGTTGAAACTTACGCTGAAACTGCGTCCAGTTTGTCCTATGTACAAAGCACTACAGTCATCTCATCTCAGTCTGTAAACTCCAGATTTCTTCAATTCATCTTTTCTAGATTTCGAGTTAATAATATACGAGTATAGGTTATTTGTTGTTTTAAATGCGACGTTTTTATTCTATTTTTTAAGGAATTGAGATATTTTTAGTGAATGTTTACCTAAATATGTTAGACATGTGAAATTTGATTCTGTATTATTATTAATTTGCGGATAGATTACGTTTAAGGCTTTTCTATTGAGTTTATTTTGGATTATTCTATTAATTATCTTGACATTATAACCGTTATTTTTGGCAATATCCATGATTCGCGGAGATCTTCGTTGCTAGCAGAAATATTTATGAATTACTTGGAAACTAAGATTTTAAGTACCAATTTTCAGCACATGTTTGAATATTGGTATCGCTATGATGACGACGTAATCGCTTGCTTTACAGGCAGTAACCGTCAAATAAAATCTTTTCTCACCTATATCAACAATTACACCCAAATACAGAATTCACATTAGAGATGGAAAACAACAAGTCCTTAAACTTTTTAGATCTGACCATTTCACATACAAATAATAACTTTTCTTTCGCTATTTATCACAAACCCACCCACACAGATACCACAATACACAACACTTCTTTACATCCACAATCACACAAGCTAGCAGCATATAATTGTATGATACATAGATTAATTAATGTCCCATTAAGTAAAGATAATTTCCACTTGGAATTAAACAGAATCATAGATATAGCCAAAAATAACGGTTATAATGTCAATATAATTAATAAAATAATCCAAAATAAACTCAATAGAAAAGCCTTAACCGTAATCTATCCGCAAATTGATAATAATACAAAATCAAATTTCACATGTCTAACATATTTAGGTGAACATTCACTAAAAATATCTCAATTCCTTAAAAAACAGAATGAAAACGTTGCCTTTAAAACAACAAATAACCTATGTTCGTATATTAATAACCCGAAATCTGAAAAAGATAAATTGAAGAAATCTGGAGCTTACGGACTGAGATGAGATGACTGTAGTGCTTTGTACATAGGACAAACTGGACGCAGTTTCAGCTTAAGGTTCAACGAACAGTTGAGAAGTTACAGGCTCAAAAAAGAGGACTCTAATTACGCAAATCACCTAATGGAACATAACCACAATTTCACCCTTAATCCCGATATTCTACAAATTCAGGAAAAAGGATATAAACTTAATATATTAGAATCCATAGAAATATTGAAACACTCAAAAAACAATAATAATGTAATATTAAATCATCAAATCGATACATATAAATCACCGCTTGTCAACGATTTTGTAAACACACTCCCACCATTATCCAACCCCATCCCTCAATTTGTACCACATTCTGATCCCTGATATTTAAGGACATACTCTTAGATTTAGCTTTAATTTATAACTCCGTGCTTTGAAAATGCCACAGTGTGGTGAAACAATTTGTAAGCATTTTTAAATTAAATTTTGGAAATTTTGTGTAAAATTTGAATTTTATTCTCCAACTTCCGAAGTATTATGAATTTACACTACGTAAACGCCGAAACCATAGATATATGTGTAGGTAATGCTAGCAATGATATGAGAATTTCGATTTCCGGTATTTTATTTCTTATAGATTGAAAATTTTGATGAAATAATATGGTTCGTTGAATTCAAATCATTTCACTCATGTCGTTACTAATAGTTTCAATTCCTATTGACCTGTAACTGATATTCGACGTTCCAAGAAACAATTCTTTATTGCCAGATTACCGGAACCATTACAGCTCATATTTAAGGGTGGTATTATTTGTTCTACATAATTTATAATTCGATGTCTCATAGTTTCCGGGTGCATCCGAGTTACGTGCATATGATAGGGTTCAATTTTTAGCGCACTCGTTGAATTTTTGTTCTTGGAAGAGCCAACGATAGGTTTTGAGTTGAATGATCAAATGTGTGTTAATTATTCACCTGTCCGTTATTTTGAGATAGACCATTTCTTTTGTTGATTTTTTTCTTTCTACCAAAGTCCATATTTCTTCAGGTGTGGTATCAAGTTCAATTATTTTTTGCATCATTTCTTAATACTTAGATTTGATCGAATTTTCAAAGGTACTTATTTGTATCTGTTTATTGCTATTTTTCACCATGTTTGCATTAGAAACAGATTTAGAATTATCGGATTTTACGAGCGCAATCGTGCAATTCATTTTCCGTACAATCCATAGCCTGTTCCATAATATCGGATTGCTGTTTAATTCACACTTCTTAATTCATTAGTATTTTTATTGGATTCAGAAACTAACTCTGTAATTACACTGTACTGGCCTTTCGATAGCCATTACTGCTGGTAGGAGAATTATATTGCGATGAGACTTATACGGGAATATCTGAATAATATTTACAAAGGAGGATGTATGGCCATGAAAATAATATCAGACACAGAAACAACAAATTTCACCGTCCTTGCCAAACATTGTTTTGATTATAACCATCAATTCGATTACAAAAATGTTAATATTTCAACTAAGAAAACCAATTATTATAAAAGATCTATTCTGGAGTTGATTCCAAGTCTGTAAATCGTAGAACTGATATTCAGTCATTAAGTCAGATTTATACTAATTTAATTAATTGAAACCCTTGCAAATTCCTACATGCGTCTTTATAATGTTACAAGTATGTTTTAGGTAAAATGCTCAAATATTAATATTTCTGACAACATAAATCTTCAACATCTGGTTCGAAAGTAGATACTTGAGTGTTATATCTGTTGGTTTCAGTCGTATACTGACTTTGTTGACATGAGTTCGTATATTATAAGAAAATTGTTCAGCATTGGTTTTTTTTATTCGTGCTTCTGTTCGTTCTGTTGTCTTTGAGAGACTCATTTTCACTAAATTTACGATAATCATCTATATTCATGTTAACACACTTTGAATGGATGTTTTTAAAATATTTTGCACAATTAGCAGTACTGTCGTAATGACCTATTTTGTTCTCACATATAGGACACGATATTCCGTGTATATTCTCGCTACTCGCCATCAAAATACCAACATATCATATAAAAATACCAACATATCGTATAATAAACACCGCGTGCACGTCCTGCAGGAATATAAGCAGGAGAGATATTCCCCCCTCCAAAAATTCAACTACGGAGTATAACGAGGAAGTTCAACATGAAGAAGTTCCATTGCTTCGGGATTTTGAATTTGAGTTTTTTCCAAGTACTTCAAGCATATCCAGTAATTTCCAACGATATTTCCGGTCGACTCTCTAGAAGCTTCATCTAAGTTATTATACTTTGGGAATATTTGTTGATTCCCGTTAAGCTTTTGATTGTGTTGACCATGAAAATCTTCTTTATAAAATGTACAGATATGATATTCGTGGTAAAGGTAACAATCTTTTCAGATCGTATCTGAGAGGACAATACGTTAAATTACCCAACGGTGCTATTAGCGGAAAGCAAATATTATATAAAGGAGTACCTCAGCGCTTAATCTTATCACCAATTTTATTTATCATCTATTCAAATGATCTCTTCTTGTATAGATATGATATTCGTGGTAAAGCTAACCATCTTTTCAGATCGTATCTGAGTGAAAAATACGTTAAATTATCCAACGGTGCCATTAAAGGAAAGCAAACATTATATAAAAGAGTACCTCAGGGCTCAATCTTATGACCAATTTTATTTATTATCTATCCAAATGATCTCTTCTTATCCATCAAGTCATCAGATATTGATATTACAATTGCCAGTTATGCTGACGACAGCAACTTCACAATTAAATCTGAAAATATAGAAGATGCAAAACATAAAGCTAGCATATTACTAGATAATATTTCATTATGGTCAACTAAGAATAAATCGAATTTAAATAAATATTCAAATATGTCGTTAGTTACTTTTATGCGAATTCCTATTCTCGAAAAAGTATCTACTTTCGTATTTAGGTAATTTTCATTTTTCATATATTATATTCAGTCAAATGCCTCTTATTTGGGAGTCCTTTAGAGAGAATAGCTATTGAAGTGGCTTGTAATAGATATCGAACGTTCGTCCAAATAGGTAGGATCTAAAATATTTAGTAGCCCATATGACGATCAGTAGTTCTTCCTCAGTTGTACTATATTTTCCTACCGAGTTGTCTAGTGTATGTAAAGCGTACCGCTGAAAAGTCTTCACCTACAAGGCCTTGAGAGAGTATGGCGCACATCGCCATGTAACCAGCGTCAGTAGTTAAATTGAATTGTTTATCAGAATTAGGGTACTACAATATACGTTAGTCAATTGATGGATCATAGGTATTACTAGCAGACCTTAGTGAGCTAATTCCTTGCGTTAAAACTCGGATTTGTGTAAGTGTATTTTGAAGTTAGTCTCTAAGTCAATAGAATACGACTCGTATATTTTCAATGTGTTCTTGCAGTAACGAGGCACTTTTCGTTTTGAATGCCACGGAGAATATGCTCCATTATCGAATAACATTCACAGATATTCGTAATGCCCATTTCAGTATTAAATGCTGTTTTAGATACGTTTTTTCACGCATTACAATTTGGTATGAGCTGCTAACTGAATCTAGGGTAGTAAAATATTGGCATCTGCCAAGATTGTCAAGTCATTGATGTTAGAAAGTGGGTATTTGTAGTTGATTGTCTTTTCATTTAGATCACAATATTCCACAACCACGCGCTATTTTTTTCTTTCAGGAGGCATCGATTTTTTCAATACTACCAAAATGGCCTTGGTCAGTCAAGTTTCTTCGCTTGATTATTTCTTGATCGAGCATTTCATTGATTGGTTTTTCCACTTCTTGTTTTTCTATAATTCATTTTCTATCCTTGTTATTCTTTGGAGGAGCTATCTGAAAATTTACATCAACATCGAAGAATACTTCGTCATCATTTTCATCAATTTGCCCACTGTAAAAGCCGGCTGAACGGTCTCGACGTTTTCTACAGTATTATACAGTTCTTCTGATACTAAGTTCCTTTGTGTCATCTGTATTGTGGTGGACCTGGACCTTTAGGGAAATAATTTGTGGGATGCCTTGTGGACACACTTATGAGAATGGGATTTGACAAATATCTATTGTTTTCATTCGGTTTGAAAACATCTTAATGTTGAAGCGGTTGATTTGAAGATTTGAGAATTCCTGAGGAATTGTTGTGGTTGGTTGGTTCTGTGTGGCAACTGAATAGGTTGCTATGGGGAATAATCTGGTGTCTGGCGCGACTGTTTCGATTGGCATTATTGTATGGAACTCTTGGTATATTTGCCATCGGTCTTGGAAGTATTGCTGCTTTAGCAGTTTGAAACATTTGTTCCATAAAAATTTCTTACAATTATTTTGAAAGTAAAGTATATTTTATTGTTGGGTTATAAACTGCATTGCTTGGTTCACATGAGTAATGGTTCTTTGATACGTTGTAGACATGTTTTCAATGCAGACTTCCACAGGTAGAGAGAAATCGATTTAATTCGTCTGGATTTTCGTCGAATTCCAAACGCAATTCAGGTATTCAGGATTGAATTGTGGTTTTTTTCTGAATTATCTGAATTGTATAGACTGATAGCCGTATCCTCATTTTGCTAGTTTATTCAATCTAGATTGAAGTTTATTTGCTACATGAATGATTTTTGAGAGGTTGAATAATTTTTTTATTCGTCTGTGTCAGTTGAAGACTTTAAATTAAAAATATTTAAATTGATCCAAGAGACATATGTTGTACTCACGTAAAGAGTACTGGAAGTTTGTACATTGCCCTCTCCTTAACCATCAGGGTATGTAGCTGGGTCAGCGATTCTGTATTCACCTATTTCTTGCAGAATAGGACAATGTAGTTCCCGAAGGATCTCCGGCCGGTCGGCGCTGAACTGAGGTTCCTGAGGTCTGAGGAGCCAATATTCTTACGAAATAATGAAATGTTCTGTTTAGAACGTTGAAGTTTTTGAAAGAAATCCCAGGTTGTCACTTTGAGAGGTTTTGTGTGACTGCCTCATAGAGAATCATTATATTAAAAAGAAAAGCTGGAATATAAGCAATTATAGGAATAACAGATCAATGTATTAGGGTCTAGACTTATGACTGTAAAATGAACACCACATGCACGTTGTGTAAGGAATATAAACAACCTTCATACGTAGTGGATGATAATTCATGCCTGCTATGATCTACGTACAAAACAGCAGCTTTTCATCCTTAATAAGGCGTATCTTTATTATACAGTTCTTCATCATCCTGCTTTGTTTTGTGTGTAGTATCAACCACATAGAATAGTCAAAGAAGTCTCCATCATTAAAATATATTAGTACAATACTTAAGAAATGTAGGATTGGTATCTCAATATTTTGTTTATTGTATTCGTTTATTTAAACCTAGTTTCATGTAACTGCTTGCCAAAACATCCATGCATGAGAATGTTTCCAGCATTAATGTCTTATTAATACTTAGTCATTACGTAACTACCTACTGATCAAATCGGTTTGACATTGAGTATAGTTATGATACAGTAACTTGTACTCTGGGGAGTGTTTGAATTATCACATCTCAAACATTCTAGTGGTGTAGTTTCGTGGCCCTCTTTAATAATAATTTAATCGTGACCGCACGCCTTCTTCACTGGGTTTGATGGATCGCTACTAGAATGGTGAATAGTGATAACATTTTCCTTAGGTAGGTGCTGGTCTGCTTCTCATATTTTTTCCTTAAAACTAACACCGTAATCAACAGTAGATAGGATAATCGAAATTATTACGTTTCCAACGGATAGTTATCGAATCTACGATCAATCGATTTTCAGTGAAAAGTAAGGTTTCAAAGACAGAGAGGCTCAGGATACTCAATCTACCGCAGACCTATCGGAAATCCTTCGGCAACAAATCGAGAAAACTGGAATACATTGTTCTATTTTGCAAGGACTAAGTAATTTGACAAAGACGAAATCGCGGACTTGCAGTGCGCTTCACGTAAGTACAGCATATGTTACATGAATCAATTTTCAAAAATTTCCATTTAACCGACTCAGACAAAATTTGCAAATCCTCCTCTCAAAAAATTTTCTCTGGCAAATTACGTTCAATCTAAATTAAACAAATGAAAAACTAAGAAAAATTTGGATAAGGTTATTATTCTATAGTCCAGTCGCTCTGTTATTTTTGACGGTTTTTTTTGGGGAGTGTTATTTTAGAGTGGTTTCTTATGTTTTTTGGGTCGCTGATCACGAATCTGAAGGTCGAATGTGTATTGGATCAATGCGCTTCAAGTTATGAGCATTTTTTATGACCAAAAAAGTAATTTTTTGCGTATTTTTGTTTAACATGAAAAGTATGACATATATGAAAAAAATACCGGTATGAAAATTATAGGTATTATCAAAACACGTCGAATGAGCCCAACTAGAAGTTTCTAAAATATTTTGGGCTCACTGTGGACCCATTTTAGCCCTTTTTTTGAAAAAAACTAACAAAAACTCCTCTAACTTTATTTTTCAACTTAATGAATTGTAAATGGCAAGAAATTGTGTATTTTTGTATCTTTTTTTATGTACTTTTCGATTTTTTTTTAATATCTTATGAGGGGGCGCTACAATTGGCCATTTACTAAAAATCTCAAAATGGCGATAACTAATTGAATTTTCAATTCATTGACTCGAAACAAAAAGCATTCGGATGATATTTTTTACCTTGTTTCTCAAGCTTGCACATTTTTTTCCAAATGCGGCAATTTGGCGCTAGGTCAAAGTTTTTTAACCTCAAAAAATCGATAAATTCTAAGGTTAAATTCTATGAAATGAATTGAAATTTTCACAGCTAGAAGACCCAACTTTTGAGCCCAACCCAAACTCGATTGGTCGAGATTCGAGATATTGAAGTAGACATGTTGAGGTCCACCCTGGGCCCAAATTTTGGGTTTTTGGGAAAAAACTTAAATTCTCCAAATAAAACTATTCAATGCTGAAAATGCGTATTCCTACTTATTTTTTTGACAATTTGGCTACGATTTGAATAAAAAAATTTTATTCATATATTTTCACATGAAACAATATTTTACCTTGAACTCGGTCATTTACGGCTTATTTGTTCAAAAAACGTACGAAAAAATCAGCTTGCGAATTAGAAAGCCTACCGCCAACTGACTATGTAGCGAAATACCATATATATCGTGTATATTGCCAAGTACAGATTTGGATGGGCAATTCAAATGACCGCAGAAGCTGCTCCAGACGAATTATTGAAAATTATTTTTTGCAATTGCAAACAAAAATGTACCGGAAGACATCATTTCATTTGATCAATACGAAACAGAAGTTAACGATTTTGATAACGTTGATGAAAAAATTTTTAATAAAGATTCTTCAGATGTTTGCGAAATAGTTTCTGATGATATTGATAATGATCATAAACCGTCCATTGAGATGCGCGGAGACAGTGACGAAGATGATATAATAAACACTACTTATGATTGCACAACAGATAGTGAAGATGCTTTGTCACAGCCCAAAAAAGTGCCAGTAAAAAGGCGAAGAAAATGAGGGCTCAATTATATCATGTTTAAAATTCCCATTGTTGACAAATAAAAGACATCTTTTTAAGTTATATTAGTATAAATTACAGTTATTGGAATAAAATGTCTTTGTGTATGTGTAAATAATTAATTATTAATTAGTTTGAAATAGATCATGAGATATATCTTTATGAAGTTGTAAATAAGTTTGTTGTTATGTAATAAAAAAATGATAAATGGTAAAAAAAAGCTTTGAAGATTTATTTACAAAAATTAAGAGAGCGCGCTTGTGCGCGCACACATGTGCACAGACATGGAAAAATACACATACACACTTTCGTACACTAACGAACATACGTATTAGCTCAAAAAATATTTTTATAATAAGAAAAATGTATTAATTCATCAAAAAAATTCAAATTTTGCGAAATAAATTCATAAATTTCGCGCTTTCTTTCAAGGTAAAATATTTGTTTCATGAGAAAATAAATGAATAAAATTTTTTTATTCAGATCGCCAAATTGTCAAGAAAATGAGTAAAAATACGCATTTTCAGCATTGAATAGTTTTATTTGTTTTATTTTCGAAAATTCAGTTTTTTTTTCCGAAAACCCAAAATTTGGGCCCAGGGTGGAACTCAACAAGTCTACTTCAATATCTCAGCCGAATCTCGACCAATCGAGTTCGGGTTGGCTCAAAAGTTGGGTCATGAAAATGTCTTCTAGCTGCAAAAATTTCAATTTATTTCATAAAATTTAACCTTTAAACTTTATCGATTTTTTTGAGGTTCAAAAACTTTTCCTAGCGCCAAATTGCCGCATTTGAAAAAAAATGTGCAAGCTCGAGAAACAAGGTAAAAAATATTAAAATCTTTTGAATGCTTTTTGTTTCGAGTGAATAAATTGAAAATTCAATTAGTTATCGCCATTTTAAGATTTTTTGTAAATGGCTGATTGTAGCGCCCCCTCATAAGATATTTAAAAAATCGAAAAGTACATAAAAAAATATACAAAAATGCATAATTTCTTGCCATTTACAATTCATTAAGTTGAAAAATAAAGTCAGGAGTTTTTCAAAAAAGGGCTAAAATGGGTCCACAGTGAGCCCAAAATATTTTAGAAACTTCTAGTTGGGCTCATTTGACGTGTTTGAATAATACCTATAATTTTCATACAGGTATTTTTTTCATATATGTCAGACTTTTCATGTTAAACCAAAAATACGCAAAAAATTACTTTTTTGGCCATAAAAAATGCTCATAACTTGAAGCGCATTGATCCAATACACATTTGACCCACAGATTCGTGATCAGCGACCCAAAAAACATACGAAACCACTCTAAAATACCACTCCCCAAAAAAAAACGTTTTTGGCCATTTTTCACGACAGAGTGACTGGACTACTAGACAATTCGGATAATTCAGAGATTGCACAACTCAAGCTAGCTAAAATTTAGTTTTACTAAGACAATTTTCAAACAAATAGTCACAACCGTTTTCCGATCGTTGTTTACGAATATTAAATCTGTATGATAAACTAACATTGAAGAAATTTCTTATGAGGTAACAAAGAACCATTAGGCACAACGAATCGTTGCATGCAGCCTACTCAATCGAACCAAGCAATGCAATTCATAACTCAAGAAGAGAATATGCTTGCTTCACTTTCAAAATAATTCTAACAAAAATGTTGTGAGACAAATGTTTCAAACTGCGAACCAACAATACATACGAAACCGATGTCAAATGTACCTAGAGTTCCATACCTACATTGATGTCAATCAAAATAATCAATTCCGAACACCAGTTTATTTCCCTCCGCAACCTATTCAGTTGCCACACAGAACGAACCAACCACAACATTCTTCTTTTGGAATTCTCAAATTTTCAAATCGTGAATATCGGAATATTTTCAAACCGAATAAATACAATAGAAATTTTCCAAATTCCACAAGGCAACCTACAAATTATTTCCCTATAGGTGCAGGTCCATCACAATACCGACCACCGCAAAGGAACTTTGTATCAGAAGAACTGTATAATACCGAAGTTAACGGAACTGACGAGACAGACCAGAATGACCACTTTGACTTTCATAAAAGTGACGGAATTTATGAAAATAATAAGGAAATATGTAAATTTTCAGATAAATCCTCCAACGGACAACCAAACATAGAAAGTGAAATCATTTCTATCAACACCACAAATACGAGCGAATTACTCTAAATTATATTACCCGAACATAATTTCAAGATTCTTATAGATTCTGGTTCTACCAATTCGTTTATAGATCCTGACCTTGTTCACATATCTTACTCAAATTGTATCTATGATGATCCGTTCTTTGTTTCTGCTTGATTTCTAAAATTGGCAGATGAATACAGCGCTTCATCACCAATATCAAAATTATATCCAATTGCGGTAATTTGAATAATTTGCTACCAATTTGAGATTTTTCCCATTTAAAGTCATATTTTTGATATTTTAATTGGACTATACAATTTGAAACTACTCAATGCCAGTCTAGACTCTGGTAAGGAAAACTTGAACACTCCCCACTCCGAAATAAAGTTGCCGTACCACAAGACAAAAACCAAAGAAGGAATTAAATTTCATAACAATTGCTCCTCGTATAGGAAAAGTTATTGAAATAAGTACTTACATTATGAATGGTGGAATAATTATATTGCATCAAAAATATCATAACTATGAGATCCCTGAAGCTCAACTACTGCAAAAAACTGAGAATAATCAACGACAATATATTGAATAACACAACCAAACCCGTTCATCTACATTTTTCTGAGACTATAATGGTTGAAAAATTTGACAAAAAAGAAATAAAAGAGTTTGAGCTCAATAACGTTGAAGAGTCACTCAAGAAAACATTGAATTTATCCAATATTCGAACAAATCATGTGAATTCTGATGTGAACTGACACATTGAAAATGTGTACAAGGAATACTCGAGACATATTTTATCATGAAGATACACCAGTACAATTACACACGATCAGACATCAGACGTAATCCTGGTATTTACTAAAACCTACAGATATTCATTACCTCATCAGATGAGCACTTTGATGTAACATATTCATCTCATCAATTTAATTTCAGCTCTCTTGATTTCAGTCTACCTACGTTTTTATCTTTAGCAAAAATATGTTTGTATCGGTCTATTAATTTCAAAATTTCCATTTTTTCTTCTCATCTTTCAATCCACATCTAAAATTCCCAATTTTTAACATCCCTTTTCTCTTTATTTTCAATATTTTTATCTACTTTTTGATAACTTCGTTACTATTCTTGGAATATTTATGAATCATGATCTTGAACCAACTGGATCATCTTAATAGCAACAAGATCCAGTAGTAGAGTAGTAGATCATAAGAGAACTAATTTTGAGATCGTCATCTCTTTGATTTACTAAACTGACATTTGAACCACTGTCATAAACAGCTTTTTAATTTGTAATCAACAAGTACAAAATAGAGCTACTCAATGAGTTCAATCTCTCCAGGCTCTTTATTTTAAATATTTATTGTTTCAATTTTTGTCAATTCACTTCATTCAGATTACCTTTCATCTTTGCAGCATATATATTCTTGTTTCTACATTCAATTATAGGATGAAAACGATTGTGCCATCCTAAAGCTTCACACGTGAAACATGGTTTCCTCAATGTGTCGGAAGATTTCTTTTTCTGCTCATCATATTTATTCTGGGGTAATTTTTTTCATTCTATTTGAATAATATTGAACTCCCCTTTTGAGTCGCAACTGAATCATCGAGTTTTCTTAGTTCGGTAAACAATTTTTCAATCGACAGGTTCGTCTTGTACTTCTAATGGTAAAGACACGCCCAAATGCTTGAAGTAAAAAGCCTTCTAATCTTAGAGCATTTTCTACGAAAACAGCCAGAAAAGAATTCTTTCATTCAAGTCATATTATTAAAAGTTTACTTCGTACCAATCTTTAGATGGACCGATGAAGAAAAACCGAAGAGCCTCAATCATTTTAGTATGGTGGTTCACTTCGTCTTGTACACTCTGCCTCAAATTGTTGTAACCAATCTGCAACATTATCTTTTTATAAAATTTCTCAAGGACTTTCTTTCCAGTTGATATAATTTTACCTCCTCATTCCTTTATTCTTTAAATCAAAAAAATTCATATTTTGAATTCTGTAATACCATACTGATATCATTTGTAGTTAGATTCTTCCAATAATTCTTGAAATGGAGGTTACCCTTCATCATCAAAATATTCTTTTCCTTTTTCTTTAACATAAAAATATCATAACTATGAGATCCCTGAAGCTCAACTACTGCAAAAAACTGAGAATAATCAACGACAATATATTGAATAACACAACCAAACCCGTTCATCTACATTTTTCTGAGACTATAATGGTTGAAAAATTTGACAAAAAAGAAATAAAAAAGTTTGAGCTCAATAACGTTGAAGAGTCACTCAAGAAAACATTGAATTTATCCAATATTCGAACAGATCATGTGAATTCTGATGTGAACTGACACATTGAAAATGTGTACAAGGAATACTCGAGACATATTTTATCATGAAGATACAACCAGTACAATTACACACGATCAGACATCAGACGTAATCCTGGTATTTACTAAAACCTACAGATATTCATTACCTAATCAAGAAGTGGAAAAAGATCAATATAATGCTGGATCAAAAAAAATATCAAGCCCAGCAACTCGCCTTGATCAGAACCTATTTGGTTACCAAAATATAGCTCGTGATTATGGATTATCGTAATCTAAATGAAAAAGACTTGATAGATATCAATATTTTACTACCCTAGATTTAGCGAGCGGCTTCCACCAAATTGAAATACACGAAAAAGACATATCTAAATCATCATTTGATATAGAAAATGGTTACTACGAGTAATCTGCGTCTCCCATTTG
The DNA here is from genome assembly GCA_958510875.1 of Endomychus coccineus. Taxonomy (NCBI): domain Eukaryota; kingdom Metazoa; phylum Arthropoda; class Insecta; order Coleoptera; family Endomychidae; genus Endomychus; species Endomychus coccineus. The sequence continues at coordinate 63,112,440 of OY294070.1, forward strand.
GCCTCAAAAATGCACTCGCTACATTTCAAAGGATATTTTTCTTGAATAGTAGACTTCCGCGGATAGGTAATCTTGAAAAATCTTGGCTTCCGGATGGATTCCGCGTCACAATAGCTCGACTTGATGCCGACTTGATGCCGACGTTTCGCCAACCATTACAGGTGGTATCTTCAGGGCAGGTTCGAGGCTTGAACTGAACTTTTCAGACCTAATCCAAAGATTATTCGTATTGCTCTTTCTTGCTGCCTGAATATCATATCAACCTGGTAGCTGTTACCCCAAAAAATGACCACAAAACTGAACACAGATTGAGAGTTAGTATAATAAAAAATTTTTTTCCTCGAGTTGTGGTTTCATGACACGTGAACTATGAATGATAAAACTCAGCCTTTTACATCGTTATTCGATTTCCAACATAGAATGTTTTCACGGAGGAACTAATTGATGGAAAGCGATACGTGGCCTGCGCTACGCGAAAACTGTTACGTGAATTCGTGACAGGTCTGATTGGTCGAGACCAATAGGCTACTCCTTCTCTTATACCAGCGCCGAGCGAGCGCGGAAACAACCGAGTGTAAAGGAGTGTATACGTGACTGTGACCACATTCATATAAGACAGTCTACTGAGAACGCGGACCTTGTTGAGAATTATCAATTTATTCTTTTTTATTTGTTGGGAAGAAAGAACATTGAACATGTTCTATGTTATACGTTTTTATCTAATAAAAACTGTACATTTTTCATTTTACACCTGTTGAGGTTTTAATCTATATTTATTCCAACCCATTTCGAATAATCCGTCATTTCCAAAACGTAATTATTTGAATTTAATGTTTCTGGAATTTGCAGTCTACTATGGCTTGACGTAAAGATGATGAAAGTTGTCTTTTTTTTGTTCAATGTTAGTTTGTTATTCATACACCAATGTTTAATCTTTGGGAGCGTAGACGCAATTTCAGTTTCGAGAATGCAAAAGTGGTTTGCAGATACTTTAGTTTACTATCATCTGCATAATTGATAAGTAAGTTTCTAGCATCAGCAAAAACTTGTGCTAGATCATTAATATAGATTAAGAACAAAGGAGGGCCAATTATGCTGCATTGAGGAACTCCCATTCGTAGTGACAATTCTCCAGATATGAACTCCAGAGTATTGGGATGAGTCAAACCTAACTGTATAGTATTCTTCCTCTTTCCTTTCATGAAATAAAATTGTGATATTTGTGTTATTGTAGAATGACAATTGATTGTTCATTCCAGAAAAATGGGCATCTTAACTACTTGTGGCTGCTTGGACGTTTTGGCCATTCTTACCATACTGCTGGTTCCGATTCTAAGTTACGTGTACTTAAGGCGCACATGTTGGCAGCGAATGAAGATCCCAATCGCCGATAATCTGACTTTGATTCTGGGCCACGCTCAAAACCCATTCAAAGGAAGAACCGAGCACTTCAGCCTTATGCTTAAAGAATGGTATGACACCATCAAATCTAGAGGTCACAAACACCTTGGTATATACTTCTACATAGACCCAGCTTATATGCCCATCAGCCTAGAGTATGTGAAGAACATAATGTCAGTAGATTTCAATTACTTTGTTGATAGGGGTACATATTATAATGAAAAAGATGACCCGATAAGTGCCCATCTTTTCGCTGTTGGTGGTACCAAATGGCGCAACTTGAGAGTAAAGTTAACACCGACATTTACTTCCGGTAAATTGAAAATGATGTTCCAAACATTGGTCGAGTGTGGCTATATCCTAGACGAACAAATAGGTAAATTGGCCTCAAGTGATCAACCCGTGGACGTCAAAGATATGTTGAGTCGTTTCACCACTGATATAATTGGTTCTTGCGCTTTCGGCTTAGACTGTAACTCTTTCAACGAAGATGACTCGCCGTTCAGACGTTATGGACAAACCATGTTCAAATTTAGCCGCTCACGACAGATGCTACTATTGTTCGCTTCAAATTTCCCCAACTTGGCTCGCGCCTTAGGTATGAGGATGGTTGAAAAGGAAACGTCTGACTTCTTCACCAGTATCGTTCGAAAAACGATAGAATTTCGAGAGACAACCAAAACGAGCCGTAAGGATTTTTTGCAGATTCTCATTGATCTCAATCATAAATGCGCGGTGGACCAACAGGATCCAAACCTCAAGGAGATGACACTAGAAGAAATTGTGGCTCAGAGTTACGTTTTCTTTCTGGCTGGATTCGAGACGAGTTCGACTTTGATGACATTTACTCTTTTCGAATTGGCTCAACATCAACATATACAAGACAAAGTGAGGAATGAAATTTTCGAAGTGTTGAAGAACCATAATGGAGAGATAACGTATGACGCTATAGCTGAAATGAAGTACATGCAACAAGTTATTGAAGGTAAGTTCCCATAATTATACTGTCACGCACTCTACACGCAACCTAAATGATTTCAAGTAGAAAATATCCCTCAAGGTTCTTAACAAGATTTCAGATACAGAAGATTTTATATTCAGGATGTCCCAAGTCTTAGTACTAGAACTTCAACATACGATAGAAAATTTCATTTTGAGAAAAAAAATTCTATTAACATATATGCACAGACGCCTAATTTTTGAGATACAGGATACCCAAAGTTACTGACGTCCAGGTGAATCATGAGAGTTTATGATTTCCATATTCGTGTTCAGCACCCTTGAAGACCTCCGAGTATCAATTTTGAGATAATTTGGTTTCAATACAATTTTTGTAAATTTCCTGAGACTGGCGTGGCACTCAGAGTTACTGACGTCCAGGTGTATTATGGGGTTTTTTAATCATCATATTCGTGTTCAGCCACGTTTTACGGCTAATTTGATTCTTGTGATTTAATCACAACCACCAATAATACACTGAATTTAGTAAATTTGTCTAGTTAACTCTTATTGGTGAAGTTACTATGAATTAAAGTACATTGTAGTTATCTGGTTTAAACATTTTTGGAAATAAATATTTGTTAATCGGCCTTTTTTTATAATATGCTGTAGAGATTATAAAAGCCATCTTATTTTATTTTTGTCGGTGAACGACGCTTTTTGATTTAAGGTTTTTTTTTCCAATTTTGATGGTTATTAAAACACAAAAATAAAATTCGGCGGGAAAGTCGGTTTAAATTCTGCATCGAAGTTTGTTCCTAAATAGTAGCCTTTACAGGGTAACACTTTTTGGGTCGATTTATTAAACTGGACGTAATACCAGTCTGAGCTTATGTGCAAATGTTGCAAGCTATCTATGCATCCGGTATCAGATTTCAGAGACATTTCAATCATCTACGGAGAAACCATCAAAATTAAGAAATTTTCTATAAAATTCGACACCCTATATCTCAAAAATTAAGCGTCTGTGTATATATGTTAAAAGGTACTTTTTTCCTCAAAATCAAATTTTCAATCGACTGTTAAAGTTCTACTACTAAGACCTGAGACATCCTGTATATCTTGATGGAAAAGTTATGCTGGAAACATAATTTCCAATGATCGTATATCCAAAACCCTGGAAGAATCAAGACTTAAATAATATGGAAAATATTATGTCCATATTTACTAGACAATTATTAAAATTTGGGAGAATAGGAAAAATATTCAATAAACCGTGACAATCAACCTCAAAAATATTTTCCTCAAGAGGCGGAACAATTCTTCCGAAAAACTGCTGTATGTAAATATTTCTCACTCCTCAATTATCCTTTAATCTACAGTGTGACCCATTTCGATTGATAAAAACCCCTGTAAAATTTTAAATTATCAACCGATTTCAACCAATTTTTTAGTTGTCTAGTCATGAGAGATCTACTGCGGGTCAAAATTTGAAATGTTTATTCCAACTTCCAGGTCAAATTTTCTCGTGGTCTGGAATGGAGAATTTTTATTAGCAATTTTTTTACAAAGAAAGTTACTACGCCAATTGATTCAGAGTGCCTCGAAATAGCCGAGACTGAAATTTCATGGTAACGTATTCATTAGTAACAAGTTACGACCACTTAAAATTCGAAAACTCACCAACCTAACAGTCACAAAAGAACATCTTGTATCAACAGGTAGCCATGGAAATATGTTTCTCAAATCAATCGTAACAATAAGCCACCACTAGATGAACAAAATGTTCAGAACAACATAAAAAATTGATGAAAGTAACGGAAATAATTTAACACACAATTATCTAATAATTAGCTGTTAACGAGCTATAAAAATCGACAATAACCTATCTGTGTACCAAATTTATTCCGAAGAAAGATAAGAGAGAAAATCTAATGATGTAAGTGATTATCTAAGATATATGCAATAAGCAAATTGATTCGGTTTGGACGTCTGAGCAGGTTGGATATAATTTTCATTATAAAATACTGTCATTCAGAGAATCGACATATATTTTATTATGTTTTAAGCTAACAGACAACATATTAAATGATCACTGACGACAATAAATTTTCAATGAGACAAATCAATACGACAAAAAGAAAAAGAAATATATTAGGTTCCAACTCACTGCGTTTTCGCATCAACTCCTCCTCGCAATTCTTGCGACATTATACGTGCCCTAGCGCAGGATGAAATTATCGATCGACTATTGAAATGTAGATGACAATTAGTCATTACAAGTTTAGATCTAACATTCTGGGCGGAATTAGTTATTCAAATCATTACGAAGCGTTACAAGTTATGACAACTTAAAATTCGGAAACTCACTGAGCTAACGGTCACAAAAGAACATCCTGTATTAACAGGTAGCCATGGAAATTTTGTTCTTATTAATTGTTACAACAAACTACCACTAGATGAACAAAATGATTGAAATAGCATAAACATTTGATAAATAATTAACGGAAATAACTTTACACGCAATTAACTAATAATTAGAGCTAATTCAATTCAAATCTTAGTTGCCATGAAAATGGTGTTACTGTTTGTGATAGATTTCAGTGTCAATAAAGATTCATGCATAATATCGGCAAGAATATTTACTTACAGTTCTTTTAATTATTTTGTGTCATTGCTGCAAAATTAAGTGTGAGAGATAAAATTGAAATTGTACGTCTTTTTGGAGATGACGATAGACGCCAGGGAGGTTTGTAGAGTATTTGATGAAACTTATGCAGAAGATGGTGTATTAGTAGAGGCAACTAGGATGTAAATTGAAATAAAGTTTTGCTCTGAATTAAAATGTTTTATAATTATTGAGTTAAGTTCGTTAAATCATTCAGTTTTATTAATAGTTAATTGCGTGTAAAGTTGAATGTATTTCTGGTTCTTTCAATAAATATTTATGCTGATCTGAACATTTTGTTCATCCAGTGATGATTCATTGTTGCAATTGATTAAAAAAAATTCTATGGCTATCTATTGATACAGGATGTTCTTTTGTGACTGTTAGCTTAGTGAGTTTTCGAACTATAAGTTGTTGTAACTTTGATATTGATGAATATATTTTTATGAAATTCTGGTCAGGGCTATTTGGAAGCACTCTGAATCCAGTGGCGTAGTAATTTTTCCAATGAAAAAATTGCTAATAAAAATTCTCCATTTTCGACTACAAAAAGATGAATCATAGATACTAGTGTAATAAAAATGTTCATAATGAACACCTGAGCGTACTCGTATTGTGTCAAGCAGTTATGAATATGATAATATTTCTTGAGGAAACTGAACTAACCTAAACTAAATTCATATTCATATAGAGTTCATTGGAAATGTAATTTCTAATTCAATAACAGATAACAGATTGTAACTGAACTGAAAACAAACATCTGCCTGATTCAAAAGCTATTTATTAGACATGACCTATTGATTAGTTATCTCAATGAGGTTCTGGTAAAGATTATATTAATGATAATAATAATACCAGATTATTGAGCTAGATTTAGGATTGTCTTTCAGGTTATTAGGAGCGATAGAATTTTGTAATATTCAATGATAATATTTTTGGGGTGAGATCAAAATTTTTATTTTTTCATCCATTTTATTTCTAAGGATAACGTATTACATAATTTTACCGCATTACATTTTAAAATTTTTTGATATACAGCATAATCAAAATTTTTATGTTAGCAGATCATTAAAATTTACTCTAGTTTCGTAGCAATGATTTATCTTGTATAAATGGAAAGCGTTATGAATGTATTTCATTGGTGACAGACCTTTTATGTTTGATATTTTATGTTCAATAAAAAGAGGATTTCAACTTTGTCTATCCTCTTTTCGAAGAATCACTCTCAATATATGATTTCGAGTTATTTGTAAAGGCTTTAAGATATTATAATAAGCTGAGCCACAAATACTTATCCCGTATCTAACTAAGGATGCAATCGAACTGTTGAAGTCATCAACAGAACTCGTTCAGAATATTTAGGTATTTGAGAATGATTGCTTTCATTCCAGGAATTGAACGTATTAGGTTTCAATTAATCCATCTACCTTTCTTGAACTATCTCCATGATCCTTCTAACACCTATATTCCATTAATAGAAAAATAACTTGAATGAAACAACCCTTTTATCTATAAAAGTTGTTAAAGTTTTGATAAAATGATTATTGCCTCTCAGATTATAAGAATAAATTGACAAGCAATCGTAGATATTATAAATGAACTTTTCTGTGATGAAATACTCTAAGATATTAATAATAATATTTCCGAATACACACTTGACTATTAAAATGAGAATTTCGGATACTCCTGCGGGTTGAATATATGTGTGTGTTATATATTTATAACCAGAAAAACACAGTTGTCCTTAGGTTCGATAAAATACTATAGTTTCTAGATGTCAGAAATTCCACTTGAAATTTCGCCACTTTAAAGCGATCTGCAAAAGTTCAAATACGTACGACCAATAGGAATGGCGCAATCATCTATGCAGTGAGTTAAGCAGGCACGTAGTACAGACATCATTTTGGGCCTATTTCAATACTTCCCTTAGACTATATACTACGTATAGTGAGGGAAGTGAAAATTGCAACAGCTATTTTTCCGGAAGGTTCTGTATGTTAATATATACCAATAAATCTACAAATTTGGAAAATACACTATTACTATTTTCAAAATCCAATCTTTCTACCGATTATTTCACAATCTCGAATGATTATTGATTCATTTCAGAAAGTTTACGAAAATATCCCCCTGTCGGAGCAATTACGAGAGAAGCAGTGAAAGATTATCAGATTCCCGATACAGATGCCGTAATCAAGAAAGGAACACGAATTTTCATTCCAATATATGCCATTCATCACGACGAAGAATATTATCCAAACCCAGAGGAATTTGACCCGGAACGTTTCACTCCAGAAAATAAAAAGAATATGAAACAATTCGCATACTTGCCTTTTGGTGAGGGCCCAAGAATTTGCATAGGTAAGAGACTATTATTAATAATTTCCAAAATTTTCATGGCGTACCTTGAAGACCGGTTTTTCCCAGAGGTATGGCTAGTTAATGGAATGCGTATTACAATCTTGAGAAGATTTTGCATAATTTTGACCCCCTAGTTGTAGCTGTAGCTTGTCAAATGAAAAGAAGGGGGAAAGACGAACATTTGTTTGAAGAAATGATCATTATTCCCGTTCGATTATTTCCGATTCGACAAACTTGTTGGAAAGATTTTTTTTCGCTTAGCAAAATAATGTTTTCTTGACATCAATTCGATATTTCTATCGATCGCTAGGTGACATTTTCAGAAGAAACGCCAAATATTTCAGTTTCCTCGGAAACCGGACGTTAATATTATATTTTAAAACTATTCGTGACGAAGTTGGAAAAGTGTATTGCATTCACACAAGCAATTCCTAAACTCGTTAAAAAATTCTGGCACCATAGTATTTTCCATCGAATTTTAAGCAACTGAACTGAAAAAATCCTTCTGTCTGTCTGAATGCCGCGAAATCTTGTATACACGATGACTCAGAACCTATGATATCCAAATTTTGACAAAAAATCGATTACTGTTCGATGACTAACCCTATTGTGTTTCAAGAAAATCATGTAATAAACACACCCTTTTCTGAAGGGTTGAAATTTAAAAAAATCATAACTCCCAAAGTATACATCGAATCATTTCAAGACTTCCATAGTAAAGTTGAGTTAACTCGAACTGCTTTCACCTAAATTTCAACAAAAAACAGAAACAATTATTGAAGTGAACCTTAACACACCTTTCTTTGACAGTTTGTAACAAGTGGTGGTGTTGTCTAGTGCTCAGGATTTCGGGCTCCCAGTCGGTAGACTCGGGTTCGATTTCCAGAAGCGGATAGTTTGTTTATGTACATTCCCTTAAAAATATTATTGATTCGAAATATTATTCAGTTGTGTGAAGATGATGAAATAAATAATTTATTTCAATATCTTTACACAAATAAATATAAATCTTTACACCAAAGCCAAGAGTATTCGTAGAATGTGAAACAATTATATAAAAATCAGTAACCAAAACAAATGATTTGCAAAGAGTCACTTTGTCGCGCGCACTATCCAATCTCCAAGCGGCAACACTAAATCTAGTTTCTTATTCATACTGAAATGGATAGCTTGATAACGATTTCCGAAGAGTATCTTATAGAATGTGAAAAAATTATATAAAAATCAGTACCTGACCAAATCGAATGACTTGCGAAGAATAAGTTTCCAACGTACACTATTCATGTATCTTCAAGCGGCAAAACATTTTTGTAATATGCAATAGAGTACGGGGATGGGATTATAAAATGGTGATGAACTTTTGGTGGGAACTTATTCGTTTCAATGAAATCAGTAAGAACAGAAAGCAATAAATGCGTAAATATCACTTGGGACTGGGAGTGGATGTAGCAATTCATATTCTGTTGAGGCAATAACTGCATTTTCGAAACACTGAAAATAATCTGCAATTATATCATATCCTCCAATGTTTGAATGATAGTCCAGTAACTGTGGGTCAAGAAACGTTTGTTTTTGGGGAGGAACAACATTTTGAGGTCGTTTTTATGTCTTTCAGTACGTGATCACGATGTTGCCAAAGAAAATTGTAATACATCACCACTCTCCGGGATATGCCCCTTTTTCATGGTCAAGAATGCCATATTTTCTCATTTGTACCAAATATAATGCTCCAGTTCATCAGAAGTGCAATAAAAAATGTGCACGGAAGAACCATGCTATGTATTGAAAGAGAAAGAAGGCATACAGAAATGTAATGTTTTGCTTGTCATTTGGCTCATAAAATGTTTGTTCACAATTAGTGTTATCATTTTTATAATTTTATGATTTTCTTTTTTGAGTTTACACTGTGAACTAATTAAGAAAGGTTGGCAATACAATTTTTGTAACCTATCTAAAACATACTGTTAACATTTCATTTGCTCCCATATAGTACAATCTGTGAACCGGAATTTTAGCTATAATTAAAAAAAAACATGTAAGTTCGAATCAAAAATTTTTTTTTGCATTTGCTTGAGGCGCTTCTCAGGATCATTCATACACCTTGAAACCTCTTGGGAACCCCAACCCTACCCATTGGAGGCAAAAATGGCCCGAAATCTCCAAGTCTTGAATCGTATTTTCTACAAAAAAAGGTATTTTGGCATTCCGAGTACTGAACACGAATCCGTAGCCAGATTTACTTGCAATCCATCGTAGGGGTGGTCAAATCGACAAAATTGGTCAATTTTGCACCCCTAATATGTTATTTTGCAATTTACGTGTTTTAGGCATTTCGAATGCACCAAAGAGTTTTTTGGGTCGCTGAATACGATTCCGAAGCCAGATTTACTCGAATATCATCGTAAGAGTTGGAAATTTACAAAAATGACTGATTTGACACGCTTCTAATTTTGTATTATTTCTTCATTTTAAAATTACTTCGGAGTAAATCTGGCTTCGGAATCGTATTCAGCAACCCAAAAAACTCGTTGGTGCATTCGAAATGCCAAAAACACGTAAACTGCAAAATAAAATTAAGGCAATTCTAAATTAAAGGAGACGGCAGAGGGGGGTGGGTCCGCAGAACTAGCCGGGGCAATTTTTTCCGTTTCTACATCGTATTTCAACTCGTTTACCGGCATTTAGAGATCAAAATACCTTTCAAGACGTTTTTTATGAATTTTTCCAATTTTGTGGGTTGTGTTCCAAGGAAAATGTCAAAAAACTTTCTTTAAACCCAGAAATCGATATTTTATAATAAATAAACGTCCAAGAAGTCATTTCCGATCGGAAATTGGCCTCTGAATTCGAAAATGGTGATGTTTCCTTGAATAACGCAACATTTTTTATCCATTGGCTGATTTTCGGCAAAATACCTTTTTTTTGACGGCGTCATATCGGTGTGAGCAGCAATAAAAAAAAGAAAATTTCCAGCGAAATCTGCGTGTTTTTACCTCAGCTTTACGATCGAATAAGAATTCTTTCGACTAAATAGGTTTTAGAGGTCGAACAATTGAAAAAACTAAAAAAACCGACAAAAAACCGATATTACTGTACAAAAATCTGTCGTCAGGTCGCTGACAAGTCTTTTCTTGGGACATATGACTTCGGAATCAGATTCAGATCAAATTTTACGATAAGAAAACAGTTCCCGAACGTCATCCAACAGTTTTTACACTCCAGTATACCATTAATTTTCCGCCAAAAACCAAGTAAACGTAATTTTCTTCCTTTTCCGACCTCAACGTTGCAGAATTTAGAATTGTAAGTAGGATATTTGGATTAGTAGGACAATTTTCGATTGAAAACATGCTATAATATTATTTTTTCAAATATTTTGGTGCTTTGGAAAAGTAGTTAAAAAAAAGCTTTTTCGTAGCTGCAAATCTTCGTTTTTTTGTAATGTTTGAAGTTTGTTTCTTAAAACTTTAAATCGACTAAAATTGTGATAAAAATGACTGATTTTGATGTAAAATTTCCCAAGCGTTCTGATTCTGACAATTTTTCAATCCCACATGATGACACAGAGCCACAAAATTACTAAATTACACTAATTTACATTCGGTTTCGTTGTTTTGCCTCCTATTTTTGGCGCTTTGTTGAATTTTGTGGCTTGGGAAATTTTACATCAAAATCAGTAATTTGATCACGATTTTAGTCGATTTAAAGTTTTAAGAAACAAACTTAAAAAATTACAAAAAAACGAAGTCTCTAGATTTGCAGCTACCAGCTGCATACCAAAATATTTGAGAAAATAATGTAACAACATGTTCTCCATCGAAAATTGTCCAAGGAATCCAAATATTCTACTTACGATTCTAAATTCTGCAACTTTGAAGTCGAAAAAGGTCAAAAAATTGAAGAAAACTACGTTTACTTGGTTTTTGGCGGAAAATTAATGGTATACTGGATTGTAAAAACGGTTGAGTGACGTTCGTGAACTGTTTTCTTATCGTAAAATTCCCCGTTGAATCCGATTCCGAGGTTATATGTCCCAAAAAAAGACTTGTCAGCGACCAGACGACAGATTTTTGTACAGTAATATCGGTTTTTTGTCGTTTTTTTAGCTTTTAAAATTTTTCGGCCTCTAAAACCCATTTAGTCAGAAGAATTCTTATTTGATCGTGAAGCTGAGGTAAAAAAACGCAGATTTCGCTCAAAAAAATTGTTTTATTCAAATGGCTGCTCACACCGATATGACGCCGTAAAAAAAAAGAATGTTTTGCCGAAAATCAGCCAATGGATAGAAAATGATGGATTATGGAAGGATACTGACACCATTTTTGGATTCAGCGGCCAATTTTCGATCGGAAATTACTTCTTGGACGTTTATTCACTATAAAATGTCGATTTCTTGGGTCAAAAACAGTTTTTTGGCATTTTCGTTGGAAAAAAAACAAAAAATTAAAAAAATCCATAGAAAACCTTTAGAAGGGTATTTTAATCTCTAAATGCCGGTAAACGAGTTCAAATACGATGTAGAAACGGAAAAAAAAATGCACTGCCAAGATCCGCAGACCCCCCTTGGCCGTCTCCCTTAATTCAGAATTGCCCATATAGGGGTGCAAAATTGGCCAATTCCGTCGATTTTACCACCCCTACGATAGATTGCAAGTAGATGTGGCTACGGATTCGTGATCAGCAACCCAAAAACCTCCTTGGTGCATTCGAAATTCCAAAAACACGTAAATTTAAAAAAATATCATAAGAGGGATGAAAAATTGGTCAATGTTGTCGATTTTACCACCCCTATGATGTATTGCAAGTGAATCTGGCTACGGATTCGTGTTCAGCGACCCAAAAAACCTGTGCACTTGAAATGCCAAAATATCTTTTTTTGTAGAAAATACAATTCAAGACTTGGAGATTTCAGGCCATTTTCGACCCCAATGAGTGAGGTTGGAGTTCCCAAGAGGTTTTAAGGTGTATGAATGATCCTGAGAACCTCCTGAAGCTAATGCAAAAAAAATTTTTGATTCGAACTTACACGTTTTTTTTTCCGGTTCATAGCCTGGACTAATAGACTGCGCCGTATATTTGCTTCAAGCCTATCAAACCACTTATTTAAATGTCAAATAATGCTCAATATGAAATTGTTGTCAGTGACTACCCATTTCATCTATTTTCATAGCATACTCTGCGAAATTATTCAATGTTAAAGGCGTTTCAAAGCTAGTCTAGTAGCAATCAAATTTGAAATTAATTTCTTCCGTTAAAACCCATAACATTTGATTGAATAATGAAGCAGTTTTGAAACAGTTTTCCGAAATTACAATTTTTTTATTACAGAAATTCGTAGATATTATAAAAATAGCAAAAGCGTAAAGTAGCAATAGACGTAGTGAATGCAGCTATATAGTATTCACTGTTGTATAAAGTGTATTTATCTAATCTATGGAATAATTTCAATCACCCCCATTTATGTCGAGTCGTAAATACGGTGGCTCCGATAATAATGAATACGCTATGTTTTCACATTCATCCATTTTTCACTAAGTTCAATTATCTATAGCTCTTCTTTGATGGTGTTGTTCAATATGTCGTATGAAAAAACCGTGTTTGAAATCATTACAACATAACACATTGTACCCTCGTTGTTGGCGGTTGGTGGATCTATATCTTCATTAGAATCAACATGGAGTACAAGGTCTCTTTTGTTGGTTCATGGTTGTCGTATTAGACCTATAACATAACAGGTATTACATTCTTGAATCCAACGGGGTCTGCGTAAATATGATTCAATAAAATATTCGTTTGAATCGACATATCGTTAGCTATTGCAAAATTGCCTTTATCCCAATCCAAATCGATACCACTTGCCATTAATTTCAAACGATGTGTTTTTTCATATCTACGCGATCGAAGATAGAAGGATGGTTTTCTTGATATTCTGATCTATTGGTTTGGAATATGACCATTTCAATTAGTTGATTGTTTGTTCACGTTACGATCAATGTTTGTTTTATCAAAACTCAAAGTTACCCCTGACATATTTTTCTGACAAATGGACTGCCAAGTTTTCAATCTGAGCATATATTCGTTTTTGGAACTTAGTATTCAAAGTTCATTCATCAGTGTTTTCATAATCAATAATGGGAACTCTAATATATAATTATTTTGCCTGCAATCGGTAGAGTTGTACCCTTAAAGGTACCGTCATCCTTTTGTTCTTCCATCTGAACAAAGGATCATCGTCAGTGTTACGTATGGAGCTAATTCTAAATCCTTCTCTGTAAGCTGGTAGTGCTTAGCATTAAAGAATTTCAGTCCTAAATTCAACAATTTGCCAACAGTATTGAATGATCCGCCTGCCCGAAAATTTGATCGAAAACCTGAATTCATAGTTGGACCGTCATAACTCAAGGAGTAGCTCACTGAATCGTGTGAAAATTTGAAAAAGAGGAACTTTAAATTAGAAAGCGTCGTTGACCGACAAAAATGTAATAAGCTGTCTCTACAGCGTATCACAAAGGAAGACCGAATATCAAATTTTTATTACCAAAAATGTTTAAACCAGATAACTATAATGTACTTTGTTTGTTCCTAAAAAGTAGCCTTTATGAGGTGAAACACTTTTCGGGTCATTTTATTGTTAATAAATACCTATATCTACTCCACTGGGAGCAATACCGGTCTCAAATTATGTCAAAATGTTGTAACCCATCTACGCATTCACGATACCAAATTTTATTGATTATCTACGGAGATATAAGCAAAATCAAGGAATTTTTTATGAAATTCGACACCCTGTATCTCGAAAATTAAGCGCCTGTGCATATATGTTAATAAGAGCTTCTTCTCTCGGAATCAAATTCCCTATCGACTTATAAAGTTCTTATGCTAAAACCTGGGACATCCTGTAAATTCAAAAACAACAATTTTTCTGCATATGTTGGTTCGCCTCATGAGAAGTTATGCTAGGTTCGATAATATTGCAATTCAATTCTGCAACATCAGTAGTTTTTTTCTCTATTGACAGGATAGTGTCCAACTTTTTCAGTTCCACCTAATGTAATGTATCGTTGCCCGTAAACAAGTCTCCTAAAAATTCTTCCCGAAATTTGGATCTCAAATATTTGCACAATTTTTTATCTTTGAAAAAGATTGTCCCCCTTTATAATTTTAAGAGACTGAACATGGCATGTTTTACTCATTGTTTTGTATTATTTTGATTGATTAGATCCACTCACATTGCCAAATTTCGATAAGGTTATATCCAGCATCTCTAATTTATTTACTTACTCGCGCTGTTTTTCATACAAGACGTCCATTGTTTCGTGGTTCAAATTATTGATCGAGGGAACGAGGGAAAACATTTTCACAACCATGCCAGAAACAGACCATGTTTTTTCAGTGTTTATTGCACCCATCGACTTCAAATACACAAATTGTAACTTCTCCTCTGTTAAGTTCATGTTGGACATTTCCAAAATTATTCAACCACATGATTGATTTCTTGCTGTACATTTCTGATTCTAGCAAATTTATCGTCTGGTGAGTATTTTGAACGATAGATTGACATACACACAGCTGCGATCGTCAAGTATTGAAAAGGATCAATGTTTGCAATCTCTAGGTTATAAGCATCCTTGCCTCGATATCAACATTTGATTCGCGGAACTCAAGAACTTCCTTATTGATATCAAATATACAATTCTCATTCACTTCTTCGGAATGCCACTTCAAGAATGGTTCTCTCTGTTTATGAGAGTATGATTCAAAGAATTCTTTGCAATTAATGCATTTTCCGAAACCACATATCTGTTCTGAATCTCGTTTACACAATCCATTGCATTCAGTGCATCTATATATATAATCGCGGATCTCCCCATGGTTACTTGAAGGTTTCTCGTTAAACGAAACATATTGCAATTAGCACATGACATTTTGAATTTTCTTGCTTCATTATGCTCCAGCTGTTTACATAAAATGCACACTTTTCTCTGACTTGTAGATTTATGTTTTCTATTCAATAATTTGAAAGCATGTTAGTCGAAGTCGTTGTTGATATCGGTTTATTGAAACCTGAATTTGTTGCTATTATTCTGATTCTATCTGCCTTCTGGAAATCTGTTTTTTTCCTCGAATTGAATAATACAGCATTAATAACTTTTGTTAATTTGTTTTCTAGTTTGGTAAAATCTGAATCTTTCATGAAAATTTTATAAGCTGGAGCAACTTTGAACTCTGATAATGTACTACTGAACTTTTTTATGTAAACAGGCTAACTGAGTAACACTGAAAGGAGGTTTATGATCTCTAATATTATTAGCTAAAATAAAATCATCAAATGGGAATATTTCAGCTAATTTTGATGGTGACTGCACTCCTTGTTTAATTTTGTTAATATGTTTCTTCAATTTAATATAGCTCGCCCAAATTTCTTAGTTCCGTGCACATCTAATGGTGAGCTGCTATCTTTCACAGGTTCATTTCAATCGTTTCGGAATCCACTTTACGATAAGTAAGATCGAAATGTACAGTCTCCGAATTTGTTTTTTGATCCATTGGAATAGTCAAAAATAGGTTTGTCAGTAGAAAATGGAATGCTGAATCGACCAGAGTCCCATGTATAATTTTCTTCATTCACTGTACGCGAAAAGATTCCCATGTAATCAAAGTCTGGGTCAAAATAGCTATTGTAACAATCAATTACCTCAAGAGGTGGTATGTATGGCTCCATCGGACGAGAAGTTTCCCTTATTAAAACTGGTGACAAGTCGTCAAGCGGTACATCTGGTTGTGGTACAGGCTTAGGCATTGACGTTTGAAGATGATTTTTGAACTGAATCAATCCATTTTTGAATATTTCCATCTATTTTATGACTTTCTCTTGATTCGGGGACTGTTTGATAAAGAATCGAAAAGTAATCCTGTTTTCTATATGGAGCCGGGTGCACTGTTATAAATAAATCTACCTCATCTTCAAGAATAGGCAGATATCTACATTGAGTTTTGATTTTAACTAAAGGATTTGATCGTTGAGTTGAAATTTTCTGAGCCAGTGCGAATGGTTTTGATGGACAAGTAGGTTTCCTTATTGAAAATAATTTCAGTTCACCTACAAGAGGAATAGGCTTTGACATAGGTTATTATAGGATTTGTTAGAAAGCACGATATGGTTTTTGAAAGGAATTTATCCTTTTTTCTACATTTTCATCGATTGTAAGACTTGCTACTGATTGAGATACTCTTATGTGTTTGGTTTCTGACAGAGCATCGGCAAATAATTTCATTCATCGTTTTTCTGGAGGCACTGCCATAAATCCACCACTACCCATTCCCCAAACATCAGTTTTTCTATTATGAATTCTGCATCATATGCGCCTAAAGGATATGACCTGATGCATCAATATTTCGACTTCACTTTTTTACGTGTTTTCCAGATTTGACATGTCTGGCCCAGTTACTGATCCCAGCATCGATATTACAAGTCACTACGTTTATCAGAAACTTTATCAGTTTCTTCCGTATTATGTTTTTTAGTTTTGATATGCCGGTTCCATTGGGAAGATCTGATATCGACTCTACAAGTACTACAGAATACTTTTCCAGTTCAAGTTGAAGTATTAGCACTAGTAACAAATGCTGTTGTCTCGTTTGCACGAATTTGAGTCAGATCGATGCAGCCTGTCATCGTACCCTCTTACTATTTAGGTCTCACGAAGGAAGAACATGTTTCTGGCATGCCCAGTTTTGGATAACAACAAATGTACTGTGAGGGACAACCGACCGAGAGAAGTTGAACTGAACTGAAGGTGACCTTCAATCGATGCCACCTTATTTGCGTTTCGACATAAATGGAGACGAATAATAAAACATTCAAATTTGACACATCTGTATCATCGGAAGAGAAACAATTTTCCTCTGTGAAAATTTTTAAAATTCAAACTATAAGCCTACTCTAGGTGATTATTTCAAACAAAATTTAATTGACAGGTAGCGAAAGTCACGAGTTTCTTCCGAATAGGCCATTTTTCGAAACCTAACTCCCAAGTCGGATTTTAGAATGAACAATTCTCAAGAGTTTACTTCTGGTGAAGCCAACTTTCCACAGGACATACGTAAAGTAAGCTGCATTCTGAGTTTATTAGAGAGGGCAAAGTGAAGTTATAGTCCCTTCAAATTGGACGATAATTCATTGATTGTGGGAAATTTTTCCTACAGCTGACCCACATAGTTCACAACGTCGTACAATAGATCTTCTAACTTCAACGAGAACCTTTTTCCAATTTTCATCCGATTTTCATGATGTGATAATTAATCACAAGAATCATATTTGTCGTGAAACGGTGCCAGGTACAAAGGAATATCGAAAGACGGAGAACTTATGGTATATGGGATAGTGTAAATTTGCGTTTTTGATTTTTTATCGCAAACTAGGGCATTTGCTATACACAGTTAAGATAGTTGTTGGCCGTGAAAATGAATATTTTAGAACAATTATTTACCAGAAAATTTGATGAAACACTATTATTAATTACTAATGTTATCTGTCTCACTCACCATTGCACTCTTAACAGAATGTCCCAGAGTTCAGTTCGGGTAAGCATTGGAAACGAATAACAAAAAAATATAGAAGGATGTAACCCACTTTCGCTTGAATGGTTGACTACAAATGGGAGAGGTTGTCACTTACTGTCCTCTTATGATAGTAACTGACCTGAAATTTGGAATCGGACTTATATACTGGAATGTTAATTCAATAACTTGAACGGAATTTATACGGCAATTAATACTCACTTTCTATCTCTCGGATTTGCACAACGGCAACGGCTTCGGGTTGTTTCGGAAAATGAATTACTGCATTTCAATCTCGATGCTTGTCTGGCAAGTAAGTCGTCCCTAGCTATGATATGAGCTGGCTTTCATACAGATCGCGATGTGTGACGTAACGTGAACAGGTGACCGGCTTGCGAATTCTTTTCACCAGTTTTTATGCATAGATGTGCACGAGGTTTGATCTTTTAACTTTGCCTATGAAATTCAACCCTACTGAATATTCAAATTGATTTATACGTAATGGAGAATGCTTCATTACACACCTTCCTTTCTTTCTAAGAAAATGTTCTCCCTAAAATTTTCGAACGTACGATAATTTTCGTACGTCGGCTTGTCCTTACAATCCCACAGTATTTTTACTCGTGCCACTAGTCAGCCGGTTGGATCATACACCCTGTAATCATGCAGTTTAGGTGAACGTTTCTTGATAAAATATGGTTTCTTATTATCTACACTTGATCTTTTTATTCCACTAACGGTGTCCCTGTCACTATATTTCAGGGGGTTATTTATATAGCGGGTTGAAAGTTTCTTCGGTGGAGACGGTTGCTGCTGGGGTAGATCGGGCGTAGGCGGTGTCATGTTGGGGATCGGCGAATAATATAATTGGAGTGTTGGACTTGACTTCGGACTGGAACCAAATAATTCATGCAGTCTCATTCCCAATCGAATGGCAGCCTCTGTCTCTTTTCCGAGAAATCTAATTCCGGAACTGAAGTCATATTTACTCCTGGGGAGAGAAAATTACATTAGTAAACAGTTCATTTATATGGACTCGAACAGGTTCACGACTAGTTCCGATTTCCAACTCGACTACTACCGGTGAAATGATTTTCTTCATCTTAAACGGGCCGACGAACTTCGGGGCCAGTTTAGCGGCGAAACCTTGAGCTGCCGAGGATAGCGGATGTTCTCTGCACATGACCTCCTCCCCTACTTTTGGTGCCCAATCGCGCCGTCTTAGATTATGGTGTCGACTCTGGATAGTGAAAGCTTTATTCAATTGTAATTTGACGAAATTGACGGCGTCTGTCAATTTTCTTAACGGGGGTAAATTCAGTTGAGGCATGTCGGGCCGTTTTGATAGCAAATATTAATTCCGGCAAACATGCGTCACATGTACTCGTACAGTGATCGCCCTCACAATACTGCGCGATCATCGTATTAACTCTCTCTATTAAATTGGCCTGTGGGTTATGAGGAGGTGTGAGTTTGTGTTCGATTCCAAACTCTTCTAAACATTTTTGAAATTTATTAGCGACAAACTGGGCCCCATTGTCACTAATTGATACTCTGGGACATCCGAACTTCATAAGCACCCTATCTTCCAGCGCCCTCATGACAGTTTCCGTGTTCGCTGTCCGAATTGCTTGACATTCTGTCCATTTGGTCAACCGGTCCAGCAGCACGACTAAGTAATTGTTGGATTTGTTTGATCGAGGTAGGGGTCTTACTAGATCCACACTCACAATTTCCTATGGTTTGGATACTTTACTTTGCTGCATGAATCCCGAAAGTGCCTGTTGGGAAGCTTTGTATTTTAAACAGTGCTCGCATTTCCTCACATAGCGGGATATTTCCCTGAACATACCAGGCCAGTAGTATCTCTGAGTCACCCTTGCGATTGTTTCATTAGTCCCTAGGTGTCCTGCTGTATTCTCATCGTGACACTCGTACAGAACCTGTGTTCGGGCAATCTTTGGAACACATAACTTCCATGGTTCGGGGGAGGCTCCTTCCGTGTAATCATTGGCCTCGTGAAAGTGTCTGTATGTGTTTCTTTTCCTACCAGGGATCCGGTATAATTGGCTCGATAAGGGCAATCTCTTCTTCTTCGTGATCCGGCAATGGGGTTCGGGACAGAGTATCTGCTACTCTGTTCAAAACATCCTTCCGTCATATTGCTGCACACCTGGCCAGCCTCTGGAACGGGTTTTCAAATCGCTTAGCCACTTTAAAGCCCTGTGGTCAGAGATAACGGTAAATTTGTACTCTTCTAAGTACATTTTCAGCTTTCGAATTCCGAAAATAATGACCGGACACTCTTTTTCCGTCACGGAATAATAATACTTTTGAGTGAGGGCCACCCCCGCCCTCTATCTGAGGCGTCTGTTTGCAACGTAAATGGTTTGGAGGAATCAGGACACGTTAGAACCGGAGCCTGCGTAAGTTTCCTTGATTTTCTCGAAAATTCCTTGTTGCTCGGGAAACCATTGAAACTTCATTTGTTTCTTGAACGGTTTCATTAAGGGCTCACCGTCTTTCAAAATTCAGGAATGAACCTGCAGTACCAAGACGCGACTCCCAAAAATCTCCTCAAGCTGCGTACATTCGTTGGAGGATTCATTTGCACGCTAGCGTCTACCTTCTCTGGGTCTGTTTTCATACATTCCTTTCCCACTACATGCCCTAGGTACCGTAGTTCCGGCTTACAAAAGTGACATTTTTCTGCGTTGATTTGTAGATTGGCCATCCTCAATCTTCTCAACACTTCCTTCAAATGGGTCAAATGTTCCTCAAAGGTTTTGCTAACCACGATTATATCGCCGATATATGGATACGCATTTGGCTCCATTTCCGGTCCTATTACCCTATCGAGTAGGCGTGGAAATGTGGCTGGTGCTGAATGTAATTCGGAAGGCATCACTGTAAATTGATATAGTCCTCGGCCGGGGACAGTGAAGGCAGTGACAGCTTCACTTTCGGGAGTGAGAGGAATCTTCCAATAGCCTTGTTCCAAATTCAGGGTAGACACATACTTTGCTTCTTTTAGCTTTCCAAGCGTGGCAGTAATATACTGTAGCGGAAACGCGTTCTTTTCTGACTAGGCGTTAACTTTCCTGAAGTCTATACAGAACCGATGCTTACCCTCTTTCTTTTTAACGAGCACTATTGGCGAACTTCATGGACTGTTCGATGGCTCAATTACTCCCTCTTCCAACATTTTATTTACCTCCTTGTCCCCAATCTCCTGCATTACGGGGTTCTGTGGCCTATACCGCTGTTTTATAGGGGTGAGATCCTTCAGCTTGATTTGGTGTTCAACCGGCGGCGTACATCCTTTCACGCCTGTAAATTTTCCTAGTTCATGTTTTAGGAATGTCTGTAGTCTGTCTTCCTGACTAGTCTCCAATTCAGAAATACTACCTATTATTTCTGTTTGGGTCTTAACCGCGTTCCTGGGCATATGGGGCTCTCGAAGGTCGATGGTTATCTACCATCTATATAATAAATCCATCCCTAGGAGAATCTGAAAAATCATCTTCGGTAAGACCAGAGAATATCCTTCTTTGTCTTGGTTATCCACTGTACATCTGATATAAAACCCTCGGTTAATTGGTACTGTGGCCTCATTCGCTGAACACGCCCTTCCTTTGACCGCCTATTGTGGAACATTCCATCTCGAACAATGATCGGCCACACCCTCATTAATATAGAACCTAACTGATCCTGTGTCCACTAGTGCTGAGAACACTTGCAATTCTATTGTAACCTTAAAATGTATCCTCTCCAATTCCATATGCTATTATGAGTTCGAAAAATCGTTCTAAGAATTCCAGGCTGTCCCGTTTCCCTTCGAAGTGCACACCCCATTTACGAACCTGATTCATGAGTTTACTTCTGTCTTCATTCTTCTCCATTCCGATTTTTCCCCCAGGTATTCCACTTCATAAGAATTCAAACAATCGTTTTCTCCATACGTACGATACTTTGCTATCGACCGCTGTTATATCCTCCTCCTCTACTGATGACATTTTATTTGGCAATCAAAGATAGCAATTTCTATCTAGTTTCCGTTACTTCATTGCTCGAGCGCCATCTTGTAACCTCCTTCCGCTTGAATGGTTAATCACAAGTGGTGAGGTTGTCACTTACTGTCCTCTTATAACAGTACATGACCTGCTCGGGTTTCTTAAGGGTCCAGGTTCTCTATATAGGTTTTGAAATTGCTATTTCTCCTTCGTGTGGATGGCCAAATAAAACAGTTGTTTCCTTGTTCAACTAAGTTTAATAATTATCCCTATTTATTCACATTTGGTATATTTATATTAGCTATGTACAATATATATTTCAATGGGGTCGTTGCAGAATTCGGGGAAAGATATGTTTCATATTTACAAAATGTTGCAATCCTCAGAACAGGCCGTTTTATGCGTTCGTTTTCCGTGCATAAAATAACTCGTTAATTAGATGTTTTTCTTGTCGTCGGGAATCACCAACATCTGCGTGAGATGATAGACGAGTTCTAGTCTCTAGGTCTAGGAATGGAACGCGACAATTTAAATGTTTAGTGCAACTTCAAATTCGACGGAGCGTGAGTCTCGTATATTTACTCTGTTCTGTATTGTAGACGTAATTCCTTACGGAGCGGGGCATTCCGAACCAGGTTGATTTGTCAGTGATCTCCGGCTATGACTGAATTAGTAATTTTACACATCGGTCTCGGAAACTATCACAACGTAGCCCCTGAAATCATTTCGTCGGAGCTGAATCGCAAACGTCCAAGCTACCAGGATTGATTTTTAGGCCGTTGCTACTGTGAATTTATTAACGAATCTACAAATCGGTTTCGGGAAATATCCCAACTTAGACCCTAGAAAACAATTAGCAGGAGCAAAATCGGAAACTTCCAAGCTACCAGGATTGATTTTTTTAGGCTATTGCTACTGTGAATTTATTAACGAAGTTCGAATTTGGAATCGGACTCATATACTGGAATGTTAATTCAATAACTTGAACGGATTTTATACTTCAATTAATACTCACTTTCTTTCTCTCGGATTTGCACAACGGCAACGGCAATGGCTTCGGGTTGTTTCGGGGAATAAATTATTGCTGCTCAATTCCGATTCTTGTCTGGCGAGTAAGTTTTCCCTAGCTATGAAATGGGCTGGCTCTCATACATGTCGCGGCGTGTGACGTAACGTGAACAGGCTTGCAAATTCTGTTCACCAGTTTTTATGCATAGATGTGCACGGAATTTGATCTCTAACTTCGCCTATGTGAAGTTTTTAGTTCACCACGTTGAACAGTAACAACACGTCCTATAGTCTCAGACAGCTGTTTCGCCCTTCTCATTAGGCTCATCAGTGAGACCAGGCAGAGGTGAAGTCACTGACCAATCAACTTCGGACGTGTTGTTACTGTTCAACCTGGTGAACCAAAAACTTTGTCTGTTGACTTTGTAACACACGAATTGTGTTAGTAATTTCACTATGCATTGTTGAGGGACCGTCACCTGGCGGCAGTATTTCCAACCATTTCCCCGTCGATTCTTTGAATCGCGAGAATTCTTCTTTATCAATGCGTAGCATTGTTAATTGCTTTCTCAGTGGGACATCTGCTTTCCGGCAGATGGTGTTGGAACTTCTGGTTCGCCAAACTCTTTGAAAGTGATTCATTAAAATCGCTCCGAAGTTGGTTGGTCAGTGACTTCACGTCTACCTCGTCTCACTGATGAGCCTAATGAGAAGGGCGAAACAGCTGTCTGAGACTATAGGACGTGTTGTTACTGTTCAACCTGGAGAACCAAAAACTTTGTCTGTTGATATTGTAACACACGAATTCTGTTAGTAATTTCACTATGTATTGTTGAAGTACCGTCACCTGGCGGCAGTATTTCCAACCATTTCCCCGTCGATTCTTCGAATTGCGAGAATTCTGCTTTATCAATGCGTAGCATTATGAATTGCTTTCTCAGTGGGACATCTGCTTTCCGACAGATGGTGTTGGAACTTCTGGTCCGCCAAACACTTTGAAAGTGATTTATTAAAATCGCTCCGAAGTCGGTTGGTCAGTGACTTCACGTCTGCCTCGTCTCACTGGTGAGCCTAATGAGAAGGGCGGAACAGCTGTCTGAGACTATAGGACGTGTTGTTACTGTTCAACCTGGTGAACCAAAAACTATGTCTGTTGACTTTGTAACACACGAATTGTGATAGTAATTTTACTATGCTTCGCCTATGTAATTCAACTCCACTGAATATTCAAATTGATTTATACGTAATGAAGAATGCTTCATTACAAGGATATGAATGAAATATTTGTATTTCCATATTCTATAGCGCAATTTTATTTTCACATGTATAAATATAGTTTATAATGTAATTAATTAACCTTAGACAATTTATTTGTGAACGTATTCCAAGATACATAGCATCAGTATCTACACTTTTTTGATAAACTATCCTGGGATGATAATGCCGCTGGGAATACAGGAAACTTAGACGTAAACGAATAACAAAATGTATATGGCTTCAGTATTTACACATATTTAACAAACTGACCTGCGCTGACGTTGCCGCTTGGAATAGCGACAATTCAGTCATAGACTCTATTACAAGGACAATTCAGTCGCAGACAGTATTCGACAATGGGAATTGTCTCTGGAATACAGTCTATGACTGAATTGTCGCTATTTCAAGCGGCAACGTCATCGTGGTTAGTTTGTTGAATATGTGTAAATACTGATGCTATATAAAATTTAGCGACAATTTAGTCTTAAACTGTATTCCAAAGACAATTTAGTCGTAAACAGTATTCGAAAATAGATAGCATCAGTATCTACCCTCATTAAACAAACTAACCTCAGATAATGTTGCCGCTTGGAATATAGGAAATTTAGTCGTAACGGTATTACCAAATATTTTGTAATACCGTTAACGACTAAATTGTCTTAAAAATATAGCTTATGATTAAATTGTCGGTATCCCAAGCGGCAACGTCATCGCAGGTTAGTTTGTTAGATATGCGTAAATACTGATGCTATATATATTTGGTAACACCGTTACGACTGAATTTCCTGTATTCTAAGCGGCAACATTATCTCAGGTAAGTTTGTTAAATAAGGGTAAATACTGATGCTATCTATTTTGGAATACCGTTTATGACTAAATTGTCTTTGGAATACAGTTTATGACTTTATTGTTGCTATCCCAAGCGGCAACGTCATCGCAGGTTAGTTTGTTGGATATGTGTAAATACTGATGCTATATATATTTGGTGATACCGTTACGACTAAATTTCCTGTATTCCGAACGGCAACATTATCCTAGGTTAGTTTGTTGAATAAGGGTAGATACTGATGCTATCTATTTTGTAATACTGTTTACGACTAAATTGTCTTTGGAATACAGTTTATCACTAAATCGTCCCTATTCCAAGCGGCAACGTCATCGCAGGTTAGTTTGTTAAATATGTGTAAATACTGATACTATATACAATTGGTAATACCATTACGACTGAATTTCCTGTATTCCAAGCAGCAACATTATCCCAAGTTAGTTTGTTAAATAAGAGTGGATACTGATGATATCTATCGTGGAATACCATTTACGACTAAATTGTCTTTGGTATACAGTTTATGACTAAATTGTCGCTATTCCAAGCAGCAACGTTATCGCAGGTTAGTTTGTCAGATATGCGTAAATACTGATGCTATATATATTTGGTAACACCGTTACGACTGAATTTCCTGTATTCTAAGCGGCAACATTATCTCAGGTAAGTTTGTTAAATAAGGGTAGATACTGATGCTATCTATTTTGGAATACCGTTTACGACTAAATTGTCTTTGGAATACAGTTTAAGACTAAATTGTCGCTAAATTTTATATAGCATCAGTATTCACACATATTCAACAAACTAACCACGATGACGTTGCCGCTTGAAATAGCGACAATTCAGTCATAGACTGTATTCCAGAGACAAGTCAGTCGTTAACGGTATTCCAAGCTAGATAGCATCAGTATCTACTCTTATTTAACAAACTAACCTGGGATAATATTGCCGCTTGGAATACAGGAAATTTAGTCGTAATGGTATTACCAATAATATATAATATCAGTATTTACACATATTCAAAAACTAGTCTGCGATAACGTTGTCGCTTGGAATAAGGACAATTTAGTCATGAACTGTATTCCAAAGACAATTTAGTCGTAAACAGTATTCCAAAATAGATAACATCATTATTTACCCTCATTGAACGAACTAACCTGGGGTAATGTTGGCACTTGGAAAACAGGAAATTTAGTCGTTACGGTATTACCAAATATATATAGCATAAGTTCCTACACATATTCAACAAACTAACCTGCGATGACGTTGCCTCTTGTAATAGCCACAACTTAGTCATAAACTGTATTCCAAAGACAATTTACTCGTAAACGGTATTCCAAAATAGATAGCATCAGTATCTACTCTTATTCAACAAACTGACCTGGTATAATGTTGCCGCTTGGAATACAGGAAATTTAGTCGTGACGGTGTTACCAAATATATATAGCATCAGTATTTACACATATCTGACAAACTAACCTGCGATGACGTTGCCGCTCGGAATAGCGACCATTTCATCATAAACTGTATTCTAAAGACAATTTACACGTTGACGGTGTTCCAAAATGAAAAGCATCAGTATCTACCCTTATTTAACAAACTACCCTGAGATAATTTTGCCGCTTTGAATACAGGAAATTTAGTCGTAACGGTATTACTCAATATATATAGCATCAGTATTTACACATATTTAACAAACTGACCTGCGATGACGTTGCCGCTTGGAATAGCGACAATTTAGTCATGAACTGTATTCCAAAGACAATCTAGTTGTAAACGGTGTCCCAAAATACATAGCATCAGTATCTACACTCATTTAACAAACTAACCTGGGATAATGTTGACGTTTGAAATACAGGAAATTTAGGCGTGACGGTATCATCAAATATAAATAGCATCAGTATTTACACACATTAAACAAACTAATCTAATAGTTATTGATTGGTCAAAACGTAAGGAGCAAGAAGTGATACCACGAAATATATAATTAAAATATTAATACAGGTATTTTTCTGATAATCAATTTGTACACCTAAGTCCAAGGGAATTTATTGTTGTTCATATTCTTCGATAATATCTTTGTCGCTGATTTCCCCACCTGCTTCCAACTCTAATGGTGAACACGGGTTATACAACCTCCCAGCCAATTTGAAGAACTATGTAGTTCGCTTGGCTTCTAACTCTCCACATTTCTTAAAAACATATACCTGGCAAGATTTCCAGGCATATGTGTCTTCTCCCCTCATGATGATGTAATTGTGGCCTTGGCTGCTCGCCACGAACTTTCTATGGCATTTGTAGGGGCCCCTGTCTCTGGATCCTCAAAAGTTAAAGAGTGGTTCACCTTGAGGTGTTTGTATCGTTCTTATTTTATTTGATTTCGATTTTAAGCTAAAACTATGTATTTTAGGAAAAAATGTTAAGATATCAAAGTTGTGAATATAAAAATTTTTGGCAAATTTTTTTGTTTTGTTTTATTTGAAAGTCGCACGGTTTTGAAATAAAACGATTTTTTGATACTACTGGGCGTATACAAAAAATCTAGTGCATTATTTTCAAATACAAGCAAAACTATGAATTTTTTTGGAATACTTATCATTCATATGAAGAGTTTGAGAACTAAAATTTACCGATTTTCCATCATGCTTCAGTCAAGCTTTAAATAAGTCAAAATATCTTTTCGAAACGCAACGTTTGTTTCTTCATGTGCATAGAATGCCGTTGTGCTTTTAATAGTATAAAAGTACATGCATCTAAGAGTAGTCGTCAAAGATTCCCATACTATAGTCTCAATGAATCGGTTTGAGCCCTCTAGCGGGCAAACCGTGCAATTTTAGAATAGAACAAAACAACAAAATGCGTCGAAAATTTTTATCTCTACAACTTTGATGTACAGAATTTTTTTTCGAAAATGCTCAGGTTTTGCCAAAATGCAAGGCAACGCAAAAATGGCTAAAAAATCGTATACATATACAGGGTGTTTAAGAAAGACCTCCCGTAAATGCAGTGGACGGTAGATTTCACAAAAATAATCAGATTTTTCACAAAAACTATGGTCTTATCTTCTTCCGTTTCGGAGATACCAAATCAGTTGAATTTAATTTTTTTTACCAAAATTTTGCTATGGCTCCTGTGCAGTTACAGATATTTCGTTGGAATCTGGTACTCGGAGGTTTCAGAAGACGCCGAATAAGATGGTTCAGTTTGTTTCAGATTATGCGGTGGAGGGCGCTGGGTGAGCGACTTTTCGGCATTTCTTTTAGCCTTAACTTTTTTCAGAATAATTTCTTTGTTTTCTTTGCTTAGCTGTAGGAAAAATTTCCCCAACATTTTCTAATCTGAAGGGCCTAGTTGAGTATGACCCGAATTGATGATTCGAATGTTGTTGGTCATGTTTTTCTTGGCCGGCAGCCACGTCGTCAAGTTTTCTCTTCCTACTATCTCTATCAGTTGATATGTATTGTAGAATATTCTATTATATTATTATTCACCTAGATATACTCAAAAGGTGAGAAGAGAGAGTTGGGCTTGCACTCAGATCATTGTGCAAATAATTCATGAACCATTTTTCTTGTTGTTGATTTCGTGGTCTCCAAATCACTGGACTTGATCTTTCGCCAAATTCTCGTTGAATAGCCTTAGTTCTCCCACGAAATTCACTAGTTTGTCCATACGGCTTAATGTAACATTCCAAATCCTTACATACCTATGGTCAGCATCTCTTCCTGATGTCCCTTTTCATTCTTCGGCAATGGTTCATCGATAATTTATAATAAAAACCTGTCACCAATACTACTACTTTACGTGTAACGGAAGTTTCTTCCCATTCCTTTGCCTTATATTGAAAAACTAATATTCACGACTCTTGCGGTCGTCGCCTCTCTGTTGCCGACTCAGTATTTTCCATCATAAATGCAACAAACTGAACTCAGAGGTTACAGCAATTCAGTCATCGGGCGGTCTAAGCACCTCAGATTATTTCAATA
This sequence comes from Endomychus coccineus, assembly GCA_958510875.1. Taxonomy (NCBI): domain Eukaryota; kingdom Metazoa; phylum Arthropoda; class Insecta; order Coleoptera; family Endomychidae; genus Endomychus; species Endomychus coccineus. The sequence continues at coordinate 63,141,456 of OY294070.1, forward strand.
GGTACGGGTTTTGCACGATCGCAGTCAAGTTGTGATTACATGGATTGGGTATCGGTGAAAGTTCCATTTAGTTCAATTCGCAGGACCGTCATGTAGTGAAATAGGAAGTTGTGTAGCTAGGACTATGCTCTCGGGCATAAATCAACGGCACTGGTAATACTCAATAACTTTACTTGACTGCTTATACATTTAGTAGAGTGAACAGCAAATCATACACTACTACTCATATGAGTAGAGTCTTGGTAGCCAGATGGTAAAGACGTGTTTTATGTGCTCTCGTAACTAATTTATGTGTTTTGTGTAATTTATCTGAATTGTGATGATGGTGGATACTCGTAAACAAAGTCAGCAGTCCAGCCAGGAACACACAAAATTTTCATGGGAAAACGCATACTCAATATTGCAAAAACTAATAAATGATAGTACAAATACCCTCCACAATGAAATAAATGTACTGAAACATGAAATCTTGTCTCTCAAAGAAACCAACGCAGAACTTGTCCTCAAACTCGAGCAAAAACTAAATAATGAAGGTAAAAACTCAACTTTATTAGACGAATCAAAAGAATCTAATTCCTCTTCTATTGATAAAACATTAATTGAAAGTTACGCAAATAAACTGCAGAATGAGAACAAAAGCAGTGGCTCCAAAACTTCTTACCAACGCCAACGCAAGCCACAACCTCACTACCGAAACCACGCTGACATTACCAATAGTCAAAAGACTCAACAGGTAGTAATTGGAAACAGCCAAAACAAAAACGACCAAGAAGACCTTGCTGCAGCCAAACCTAAATTATGGTTCTATGTAGGGCGATGCATGTCAAACACTACAGACGATAAGGTCAAGTCATATATGGAGAGGAATTGTCCAGGTCATATTTCTAAAGTCACCAAATTGAACTCAAGAGGGCAAAATGCATCTTTCAAGGTAGAAGCTGACCTTGAACTACAAGATAAACTTTACGAATCTTCTATCTGGCCTAATGGAGTTCTAGTTAAGAAATTCAGACTTTTTCGCAGGACCCAACAAAGTAATCGATATGGAAAAGAGCAGAGGAAAGAATTTTAACCTGAACGTAAACATAAAGACATGGACATAGAAAATCCTTCACCTTAATGTCCGCAATCTACTAAATAAGCTTAACCTAATGGAACTATTTCTTACCAAACACTTTCCTCACATTGTCTGTATTGATAAGCATTGGCTAAAACAATCCGAAATAGACGCTATCCATGTGCCTGGATACGATGTGATAACTTATTTCTGCCGCTAAAAAGCTGAGAAAGGTGGCTCTCTTATTTTGGCACGGCAGGACTTATCCAAGACGTGCACTCCACTGGATGATCTGAATAGATTGGCAAGCGAACTTACATTTGAATGCTCTTGTATTCTTTAATGAACTGTATATGTATTATTGATATCTACAAATCATGTGCATCAGGTGTTAAAGATAAGGACTTTCTAAACCAACTTTCGAATCTTTTATCAAAAGCTATGCTCAAATATAAATACGTGATCTAACCGGAGATTTTAACATCAATCAATTAAACAATAGTCTGCCTAAAAATATTTTGACTCAAACGATTTAACTTCCGTAATACGAGAACCAACTCGCATATATAAATATGGAGACAAAACTACAGTTAGTTCAATAGATTACATTGTAACTAACTTAAGCGATTACAGATACATAAACTATGATCGTGGCATATCAGATCATCATGCGCAAATCTTACAATTTTGTTGCGAAATACCTTCCGAAGAAGTTAAACTAAAAGAAAACAACGTTAAAAGCGTGAAAATTAGAACTTTCAACGAAGCAAATAAAAAGAATTTAAATTTTTACTGAATAAATATGTTTTTCTCCATATGAATACGGGTTGTCTTATTTTAGTGATTTTTGGAGCTATGTGATCTGGTGTTTCAAAGCATCCTTTCCTATAAAAGATAAAAAAATTAAAGATGACTTTAAAAGAATAAAACTTTCAGACTCTTTAAGAACAGAACTGGATAACTTAAAACTTCTGAGTAAATTTAAAAACATTTTTAGAACCCCCGATTTGATATCAAATTATAATGAACAAAAGAGGATCTTAAATAAAAAAGTCAAAGATGAAAAAAATAGTGGCATGGCTAAAATCATTAAATCATCTGATAACAAAATAAAAATCACCTGGAAGTTGGTAAACAACGTGTTGAATAAAAACAAAACAAAAAATATACCGCCAGATAATGATAACACTCTTCTTGCAAAAAGGTTCGGTCAACATTTTAGTACAGCTGTTTTAAATAAACTTAGCGTTTACTTTGCAAATGAAACGCCCGAAAATTGTACCTTAACAAGAAATAATCTCGCTTGTTCTTTCGAATACCGGCCTGTAGATTCAAATAATATAGTAACAGTTATAACGTACCCTTGCGGCTTTTCTGTAAATCGCTTACTGCGTAAGCTTCGAATCCTCGGGCACCAGATTTTTCCCAAAGGTTTACTCCTTTTTGAGGACTTCTGCTAGGGTCCTCTCCACAAGGCTCGTCACTATGCTATCTAAAGATAGCCTTGTCCCTAGGGTAGCTACAGTGAAGTATAACCAGAGTCCAATGGGCAGAAAACAGTATCGAAATTGTAGGCTTTAATTACAATTGATACCTGGTTATAACTTAGCTCGTTAAAGATGGAGCAGAAATAAGTTAATAAAACAGGGAATTCCAAATATTAAAATATATAATGATTTGAACAAGTACACTTTCAGAATAATCAATATAAATGCAATTGAACGATATTATTTCACAAAATTACACCCAGACGGAAAATGTAATGAAGCTCAAACGGTAAATGAAAACTCTTTCAAGAAGTCAACTCTACAATAAGTCCGGTCACTAAATTTAATTCAGCGGTATGGGATCGGTTGCTGAATGATTCAGAATGATCAATTTGCGGAAAAGTACGAATCAAACAGGTCTCAGCGTAATGAGCGGTATGCGGTAAATCTTAGATAGCAGCACTAATGAATGGAATGTTCAAATCACACTACGATATATTCGGTTATTAATTCGGCTTGTTCGGAAAATATTGTTTGTACTAGTTTTCCGATTGTACGATATCAGATTTTACTATTTTCGGTTAATTACTCTAGTTGAGTTTATTCTGTCATCTCACCCACCCTTGTACTAACTTTCACGGAGTACCCGGTAATTGTGTGACAGATTTTCTACACTTTACAGATTCGGAACCTAGACAATTAGGGTTTATACTTCCGGGGTGACACAGTGTGCACAAACCCTAACTATCACATCTGCAATAACCCCTATATCCACGGCCGAGGACTTCTCATAGTATTAAGGGAATTATTACGATTCTCAATCGCACAATCACACAATCACACAACCACCCTCAGCTTATACTTCTGGAGTGACACAGTGTGCACAAGCCGTTGGTGGTTTGGTCGTCTCAGGATATACTTATACTTCTGGAGTGACACAGTGTGCACAAATATACCAAAGACGCCCCTGTCATTCAAACATACACACTCTGTACGCACCACACAATTACTTGAATATTTCAATTCACGCGCGAATTCAAATCGTGTGCGATTCGACCGATGACTAGGATAAACTCAAATTCATCAATTCAAATTACTGAATACTACAAAACTCAGGTATCGTACAAACGTTCACCAATCACAATAACAATCATAAATTACGGAAATCAATATATCGTAATGCTCAAAAATATAAACTATTTGCTATCATTTACCTTTTTGTAAAATTCACAAACACAAACGGAACACTATTGTTATTTCACAGCTTTTAAATCTCTGACTCACAATTCAAAAAAAACACTAGAGAACTACTTCACTGATTGAAAATCAAAAACACAAGAGCTACTATACTGATCAAAATTCAGAAACACAAGAGAGCTACTATACTGATCAAAATTCAGAAACACAAGAGAGCGATCTTTCGGTCGTCACGTCGTAAAAATTATTAATAATGCAACCTCAGAAGCGTATGACATAGGTCAAGGCATCCTCAAGGGGTAATACTGGGCCCTCTAATATTTCTTCTTTTTGTCAACGATCTGGCAGAATACATATCACTAGGAAGGCTTTTCATGTACGCCGACGATACATGCATAGTTATATCTGACAAAAACTATAGTATTCTATTGCAAAAAATAAATAATGTCACCACGGAATTTAACCAGTGGTGTTTCTTAAATAAGTTAATGGTGAACGTAAAAAAAACGGTAGTAATAAACTTTAGCAGAAAAATAGATAGTAATAACCTCAATATAACATGCAATAACACTGTCTTAGAACCAAGTCAAACCACGAGATTTTTAGGAGTCGTCGTTGATTCTAATCTAGACTGGTCGGAACATATTAGTGAATTATGTAAAAAATTAAATGGAGCTTATTATTCAATGCGTGTTCTGAAAAATACATTTAACCATGAAGTCTTGTTACAGGTCTACTATGCAAATTTCTTCTCACTTATAAACTACAATATCGCACTATGGGGAAAAGCTACAGATATCAAGCGCATTTCTATTTTACAAAAAAGAGCCCTGAGAACTATATTCAAACTTCCTTACAATCACACATGCGTAGAAATTTTTAAAAAATATAGAATTATGACAGTTACAAGTATTTACTTGTTTAGAATAATAAAGCTCGTACACCAAAATATATCCTCATACCCCACCTGTGGGTCTTCTAATCAATATCCTTTAAGAAATAAAGATGACTTATATATTGCAACACCAAAACATGAATTTTATAAAAAATCGCCCGAATATGCCGGTAAACTTTTCTATAACATGCTCCCAAGTCACATAAAGTCAAGCCTATCACATGCTAATTTTAAAAACCAATTAAAAATATTTTTAACAGAAAACGTATTTTACAAAATCTCCCACTTCGAAACACATTGTAATAAAATAACCTGATGCCGTGATTTCAATTTTATTTCAACTTTATTCTAAATTTTAAAAACTCTTGTGTGAAATATTCTATATTATACTTATATCTCGTTTTTGTAGACGTGTCTAATCTGTACTTTGTACGGGAAAAGACTAAATATATTATTATTCTTATTCTTATTCTTACCAACTAGATCTACTATACTTATGATTGAAGTTTTATAAATTATTCCACGTAGCTAACACGTATATCATTATCAATTCAAACATGCTCATAATATTTTATACTGTTTTATTCATTGTACTTGTATTGATCCATTCAGCCCCAAATCAAGGGTGTCATATCGACATTTGTGTTGCCAATGTCACACTATACCGAACAGTAGTCGCTAGCTAAACGATTATTGAATGTTCGATGGCAGATAACAAGTTAATATTTTGATGTATAAGTTGTGTATTACTAATTTTATTTGTTTCGAAGTCAAATTATGTTTGATATTAATACCATGCAAATGTATTTCAGGATTACGTTTCGGATTGATGCAAACCAAGGTGGGTCTCACAAGTCTTCTCAAGAAATATACATTTTCTGTGAACAATAAAACAAAATTACCAATAATGATATCACCCAGTAATTTTACACTCACTGCTGTTGGAGATATCTGGTTAGATGCGAAGAAGTTGTGAAGTTAGAAACCTTATTATGTCCATTCTTAATCTATCTAGTTTTATAAAATAAGCTGTACAATTCATAAATACAATACAGTATTGTATTCAATAAATTGCAAAAGCGTTTGTACCAGACCAAAGTTAATTTTAGTTTTAGGTTTCGTATCCACAATCTGATGGAACACGCTTTTCTATATTGGAAATGAATATTTCGTTCGGTTTTTTTGTATAATATTAACTAGCCAAATTCATTGAAATACCATTCTGAAGGTCATATATGAAAAAAACCACGAAAATATGTGAATTAATTGCAAAACGTGGAGATCATTATCGAAGGGATGGTACGATTTCTTTTTCTCAATAATCCTTGCGGATATGAAACTCAAAGTTTCTCACCAATTTTGAACAACAAATAATTTCTTTTTGGACTAAATGGATGAATTGATTCTGGTTCTTGAATTCATGTATTGCTCTCTAGGAAATCCTGAATTAGATAACATTGCCACGAGCCAACTTTTTGGTAGAGCTGAATGATTGTAAATGAAGATTGGTTTGGAGACGAGAAGCATTGCGTATCCCTGAGGATCGTTAAGGATGAATGAAATGTGATTTGAAAGAAACAGCGTTGGTGAAATCAAAACTTAACAAATTTTACTAAAACGAAAATAATATAATAAGGTATAACTTAATAATGAGTGATTTGGAAATTTCGCACACGAAAGTGGAGTTTGAATACCCGCGTCTCCTCAGTCAATTGCTTATATAGACTTTATTGATGAAATCTTGCAATTTAGAATTCACATGGTATTGAACTTGTCCGGTAAAATGATGAAAATAATGCTGACGTGACAGCTCTATTCATTATTTGCAATAAAAAAGGATCTGAGGACGAAAATAACACAGACTCTCAGGAAATGGTTAAAAGTATGTTTTGTAATCAGACAAAACATTTATATGAAATATGTGAAAGATATTGTGATAGAAAAATATAGATTGACATCAACTGAATTTGGTAAAGAACGAAAACACAACGAAATTCAGGTGAAGCACCAGCCCTCTTGTGTATGGTGTAAGTATGAGAAAAATTGTAGGTGGGTATGTGCAAAATGTTGTAATAAAGATTAGATAAACTAATGGACAATTAATGATACAAGTTTATAACATACAATAGAATGTTGTAACTAGTCTAAGCAACAGCGATTCCAATAGCGCCAGTATTGGCCTGGGCATTAATGTCATCATAATGTGAATAGCAATTGCACATTATGCAGTTCCGTGCTATGTCATATTGCGTGACCTTGTAGACATAGTGTGCGAATATAGTTTATTTCGTTTCGTAACCTCTTACCGATCGCATGCTACATGGTAACATGAAAAAAAAATTACTTCAATCTTGAAGAAATTCAAATTTAATGTTCCAGTAAAATATGATGATAGTCCAGCTAAATCTTTTTTATCTGAAAATGTAAGTAAAACTAGTTAAGGTTGTGTTTGGCAGTGGATACTTAGATTTTTTGCTACCTTATTTGTATGTCTATAATCAAGGCATAGACGAATTATCCCATCTTTCTTTTCTACTAATACGACTCGGATAGATCAGCGTGAATGACTTGGTCTAATGATAATATTTTTCAGCCTTCCCTGTATTTGTTCGTCAATTATCTGCTTTTCTTGTGGGAAACTTTGTCAGGTCTTGATCTGATAGGTTCATGGTACATTAGATATAACAAACTCGTAATAAATAAAAAGTATCTATAATCCACTGGAGTCAAAAGGACACGGCTGTAAAAACGTGTAAACGCCTAAAATAAAAATAACGATCTGAACAATATTCAGATGCAGACATCTACGATACAGTAAGTGAAAGTGAGCAGCGCGATGAGAAACGACTACCGAAACAAAGATGGAGAAGTCAAAAAAAACAATTTAACTTCCATAATAATGTTAACACTTTCACGCTGTATCATCAAAATATTCGTGCCAGACAAAATCGAAGAACTTGAAATTTTTCTAGGAGAATAAAAACAGAAGATTTTTGAAAAATTGAGCCTAGCCACATATGAACGAAAAAACACTAATTGCTATCTCAGATTCTCATTACTATAATTCTAGACACTAGACACAACACAGAGTACTTTTAACTACTTGCCTTAACTTCTGAGAGAATCCACATAGTTTTAAGCGCTTCAATTGAAATTATTTTTAAAGTTTAATAGTTCCTATGATATAGATGACTTCTCATCCAAAATAAACTTCGATTAATTTAGGACCCCAAAGGATCATGACCTATGTGAATGGTGGCTCAGTTGGAAAGCTGTTGTGAGGATGAATGAATGAGGCGATTCGGGTCACCCCATGTCTGTCCAAGTGTATGTAGGGAGGAGGAGAATTCCAGCTAGTGACATATCTTGGCTACATCTCTGGATGTACCCAAGGGAGTGTAGCAACTCATCCCGTGGATGGGTAGATCACCTCCAACCGGAGTGTGCAGGTACCGTGCTCAGCGGAGGAGGACATAAGCCTCGTCCTTGACATACCAGAGTCAGGTATAAGAACCCTGATGACTCTAGGGGACAAGGACTATAACATCACCCGGGCGGTCTTCGAATACGCCCGGCAGGTTGTTGAGAGCTAAGTAATTTTCGGAATGCCACACTGTCGAAACTCTAGGGGAACTCCCATTTCCGCAGATCAAGCTGCATCACAACAAGGACGCCTCCGCATGGCACCAATTCCTGAATCATGGATCGTTGAAAACATGATGAGGGGATTTGGGTGGAGTGCAAGGTCATACGGAACCCAAAGGCGGGTCGTGTTAGAGCTTGCATTGCTTCGATAGGTTTGGACGCTACACCACTGTGGAGTGGCGCTTACTGGAACTAGCGGTGGCGGCAAATGACTTCCTCCTGGAAGGGGGGAAAAACATCTGGTCATGCCTTCCGCATGATAGCCAAGAGATTCCAATAAAGCTCGCGTACTGCGAGGGGAATTGCTCGCCTTTGATTGTTGGTTGTGATGCCAACTCACATCACCTGATATAGGACAGCACCGACACCAATCACCAAAGCAGAGCTCAGCTCGAGTTTCTGGCTATCATCAATCTTGAAATTCTCAAAAGAAGAAAAGAGCCACCGTTCAATAACGTTGTCAGAAGATGGGTAATTGACCTCACACTATGCTCCTCAATTCTCTTGCAACACATTGGAGGCTGAAGTTCCAAAAGAACCTCAGTAGATACAGTCCACAATCTCTGCGGCGGTAGTGTCCGGTTGGCCTCGGGTGTATGTGCAGCTAACCCAGACTATAGCCGTGTCATATAAACCGTAGAGCTAGAGGCTATAGAGCTAGCCGTAGTCATGGAAACCATAGAGTTATAATTATAGAGCTGACCCAAGTCACAACATAGTGTGTGGAGGTTATAGAATAGATGGTGTATATATAAAGATTGTTTGTAGAAGGTGAATGGTCATGGCGGATGTATGGAGTATCATGGTGGGTGTATGAACCGTCATGGGAGGCGTATGAACTGTCATGACGGGTGTATGAAGTATTGTGGTGGATCTATGAACTATCATTGGTGAAATTGTTGTGTTGGATCTATGTAATGTCTGTTCACCTCATCTCCACAACGTTATACAAGGTGTCCCGCATAAGAACCGACACAGAGCAGAAGCATGTAGGGACTCCAAAATATGATGATTTAACGCAACTCACTTCCATACCAAGCTGCACCCCTGAGAAGTGATAGGCCCTCGAAGTGGAACTTTAAATTTTGAAAAAAAGTAATATCTCAATTATGCTTCAACTTAGAAAAACCAAATTTGGTACACGCTGTATACGATCCAAGAGTAATAATCGACAGTAAGTAGAGTTCAGTTGGATCATTTCAAAGGGTTGATAATGGATGGTGCACCCTTAAAATTTGACACAATTTTTTAACTCAATCGCAATTTCGGAAAAATATTACCATCTATCATATGAAGTTGCCATGAGCTCAGTCTACAATAACAAAATCAATTTCTACTAGGCATATTCATTGACTATAACAAAGTTTTGAGTGGTGAACATAAGCTGCAATTGATAAGGTCTCGAATCGATAACGATTGCTATACTAATAGCAAAGGTAAGGGAAGGGCTAAAATAAATGTGAAGACGATAGCATTAAAAGTGCGACATGTCTTTCAAATGATCAAGTTGGATTCCAAATGTTGGGGAATTTGAGTGCTGAGAGGCTCATATTGATTCCTCTCCGTGATTGAGATCTGCATGGGAATCCGCTGCTGAAGGAGAGCACTCGCGATATTCGAGCAGGAAAAACATCAGAAAATTTGGATGTGTGATTCTAGCTTTCCAAACTGATCGGAAAAAAATATGTAAGCTTGCTGAATGTAAAATTATACTTAAATCCAGAGTGATATCCATATGAAGCAATGAAATTGAATTTCAAATATCAATAATTCGTGGAAGCATACCAGATGTACAATAACTTCCAGAAATCATTATCAAATGAAATAATAAGCGAGTCGATACTAGATTATATAACATTCAAGCAATGTTCGTGACTTATTGTTCAAAACCAAACGATGCTATAAAGTCATCAACAGTTAACGTAAAACTGGAGATGGAAAGTATCCTGAATTTCCCTAAGAACACCTGTGCTTATTCTATCATCATTAACGACCGTATCATGGATGATTCCCCGATTACCGAATCAGTTCGGAATTCATTGTGAAGAATCAAATGATGAGCTGTATAAATCATCATATTATTATTTTGGTTCTAAATGTTGTGCTACCAAAATAAACATGTATTTTTCCAAATTAATGTAATTGTCATTATATTTAATATTTTATTTTTCGAACGGTAGGTGGTGATGTAAACATCCGGCAATCATAGGTTGTGAACTATGGTCGCCTGTTGCTGGGAACGAAACGTATTGAAACAACTATTGAAGTCATCAGCCAGTTATCAACGTTTGGAATGAGGTCATTCAAAACGGAGAGTTACCCCGCATTATTCACGTTCACACGTATGGAAAAGAGGATCATTTCAGGAAATGTTCAGTGATAAAATGAACTTAGCAGCGCGCGCTCGTGATTCAAATGTGGCTACATGGTACACCAATAATTTCATTAAGTTAACAGTTAACGAAGTGAATCTAAAATTTGGACTCCATATAAGAAACGATAAAAGAAACTACTCATTTTGGAAAATACAACTGAACCAACGCGTCCTAATAAATGAAGATCTATTGGATTGGTCAGGTTATCGCGGCAAAAAATATTACGCTAAAAAGGGTGTTATAACAAGATTGATAAGGAAAAAACCACATATACACCATTTAGAAATTTGTGATAAGACTGATGCACGAAATAATTATTACGTTCTAGACGTTATTGATTTTGAATCATTATTGATGCAAATGCGAAAACCTAAAGTCATCGAGTTACGTGAACTGTTTTTGGTAATGAAATTCATTATGATGAAATATTGTCAGTACGAGAAATTCTATGAACAACATTGTGTGGAAATATTGTAAACAAAAAATAACCGATTGATACGATCAGTAGAAGAGTTGAAAATATTTTGTCCATGATTTTCGTTCGAGTATGCCTATCGGGTACATACAATTCAATTTTAGCTAGTAAATCGGAGCAGTCAAAAGTACTTCGTATGATTTTGAATGACATTATTAGATCAAAATTTCGTGTGCTAATTTCATGCGGTTGAAATTTGTTAATGACGAAAAGTAATCATACCCAAGTGTTCGATCTGATAAATTTTGTTTATAAGCTATGAATCTCACAAACTCATTTTGAACTCTTCCTACTGTCTTATGCATATCAAATAGTGTAGACTCTAGATAGGAGATGAATATTCCAGTATAGATCTTACTAATGATCAGTATTTGTTTTTCAAATATTCAATATTTGTAAAATCTTTAGAATTTCGTATAACAAAGCCGAAAACGTTCATAGCTTTGTAGGTGATCAGACATATATTATTGATAAAAGTTAACTGAACATCAAATAGAATTCCCAGATCATGAATTTGCTCTATCTTTCCAAAGCAATATCATTCAAACGTAAATGGTATTGTTTGTGCGATAGAATTGCATATGTTTGCATTTTATGTTTGAAAACATAATATTTCGTTGACATCTTGAATAGTAGACTCCCGCGGATAGCTAATCTTGGAAAATCTTGGCTTCCACCATAGCTCGACTTGATTCCGACGTATCGCCAACCAATACAGGTGGCATCTTCAGGGCAGGCTTGAGGCTTGAACTGAAACAGTTTTAGTTCAAGCCTCAAGCCTGCCCTGAAGATGCCACCTTTAATGGTTGGCGAAACATCGGCATCAAGTCGAACTATTGTGACGCGGAATCCATCCGGAAGCCAAGTTATTTCGTTGACACCAACTATAAAATCTTAATGAAACATGTTGCACTCCAATTGAATCAGACAATGAATTGACAATTGAAAACATTTTAAGAACGAGGAGAAGGAGAAATTCACCTTGCGGTATACCGGATGTAACTAACTATCACCTTTGATAAATGGTTCTCACACTTTACAATATGATGTCTTTGATGGAGGTAGTTTTTAAGCCATAATAACATTGTTCCAATTCAACCTAGTGCGCTAAATTTAACAATAAGAATATCATGATTAACTTTATCAAATGCTTTGGAGAAGTCTGTGTACGTTGTATCTACTTGTTGTCTATTCACTCAAGCATTTAGTACATAATCTTGGAATAATACTGAATTTGACGCAGTTGAGTTTTTGACGTTCGTTTATTATTATAACCATGTTTTAGACTTGGAAATAATTTAACTATTATAATGGCATCCATAATTTTAGAAATGTATGACATTTTTCAATTTATCTGAATTAAATTTCCTCCTAAGTCGACTTTCATTCAATCATTATTCATTGTTCTTCTCAACCTCAAATTTCATTTGTGAACTACTTAAATTTCTTGTTAAGTTGAACTATTTCTTTGATTTTCTCTATTTAACAACATTTATCTGACACCATTGTTATGCCGGAGATTCTCGATTGAGGTTGTTTCTCTTATCTTATGAATGAAGCTGTTGGTGCCTCGGGTACAACTCTCAATTGTGAATCGAAGGGTACGATAGACCCTGAAATATTCCAAAATGATAGAGGTATAGAATTAAATTCATTCGTCTTTATAATCTTATGTCGAATTATCTAAGTCATCTTCATAATTCAGAAAATTTAATTCTATATCTCTATAACCTACACCAAATTGTGGCCAATGAGGCAAAGAAACTTTGAACTTGTTCATACTTAACCAGAACATTTCTCAGTCGGTTCTATTCAAATATATAAGGACCGGGATGCTGTCATTGAATAAGGACGGTCAAGAGTAATTGGCTATCATAGTGATACTCTAACCTATAAGCCTAACTTCAAAATGACTGAACTTCAGATGAATGTTTGTAAATAGTTGAACTATGGTAGGACATCGAATCGCAATATCTTCATCTATGATCTGCTATCCTTTCAGAGGTTTATATTCACGAAAATATAAGAATCGGACAGGACCATCGACATATACATATGGACTGCGCGTGGCAATGATAAGCACGGGTAGTGCCGGCGTGAGAGAGGGGAAAACGAAGAGGACTAATACTGTCTTTATCTATCGGCTCGGGACGTAAACATACTAGCTACAGTCATGTTGCATTTCCATGGCAACGCAGCGGCCAATAGAAACGCGATAGATAAAATAGATAAAGACAGTATTAGTCCTCTTCGTTTTCCCCTCTCTCACGCCGGCACTACCCGCGCTTATCATTGCCACGCGCAGTCCATATGTATATGTCGATGGACAGGACCAAAGTGGTGTAATTGGTAAAACACCCTGGAATAGACATTCAGTAAAGTGGGTTCGAATCCCGCCTATGGTTCGATGTTTTACTTTCATTCATCTTTATAATCCTATGTTGAATTATGTAAGTTATCTTCATAATTCAGAAAATTTAATTACATGTCTCCTAATGTACCTACACGAAATTGTGGTCAATTGGGCAAAGAAACTTTAAACTTGTTTACACTTAACCAGAAAATTTCTCAGTCAGTCCTATTGAAATATATAAGAACTGGGATGCATTTATTGTATGAGTACTGTCAAGAGTAATTGCCAATCATAGTTATACTGTTACCTACAATCCTCACTTAAAAACGACTGAACTTAAGATGAATGTACGTAAATAGTTAATCAATGGTAAGGCATCGAATCGCGTTGTGTTCTGATGAGCATTGATCATTGATATGATCTACTATCCTTCCAGAGGTTTAATTTACAGAAATATAAGATTCTGACGGGATCAAAGTGGTGCACACCCTGGACTAGAAACCCAGTAATGTGCAAAGAAACTTTAAGCTTATTTACCTATATATTTGTTATATTTTCTTGGTATGCTGGTTCTTAGATATGACTGAAAATAAGATAAAACTCTCTTTCGATTGACGTTTCGATAATACTTCATTATCTTTATCAAAACTTGTTTTGTCAATTAGTGTTTCCATATAATTTAGAAAAGAATAAATGATCAATTGAAATGGATTGAATATAGTTGAGCATAAGACATTATTTTGAGATTATACAATTCTAAGTATCTATGATTATTTCATGAATCAGTTATTTTATGATTACCATTTCATTTCTATTATTAACAACTAATGAAGCTTAAGATAATTCTATGGAATCTAACCTCAAAACTATTATCAATAAATGTTAGATAATATTACAGAATGCTGCACTAAAATCTTATATTTGTTATGATGAATGCTAGATGGCACCAGCGGTGCAATTCATAATATTGTGTTTTAGTTGATTCTATGGTTTAATGATTCTTTTATGATGTGATAATGTAGCAGTAAATAATTATTAAGAAACGTTGGTTGGTTTTTTGATATATGATGATACATAAATACATTTAAAGTATTGAGTCTCTTTTTATTATCCTCTTAATAATGTCATGAGATAATACGTAATCTCTTCCTTAGGTTGAATTTTGAATAGACAATAGAAACAAATAAACAGAATTTGGTTAAGTTTGAATTATATTATTTTGAAGTTTTGAAAGAGTGGAATCTATTTTGTCATTTGCACAATTGTTTTTTTTTAATTTGTATACTTCCTAATATAAAACGTTTGTTGTTATTCGTTTCAATATTTAAGATTTTTATATTGTTCTAGTCAAATGAATGGTTAGCGTCTTTTACATGTTTACTAAGTGCAGTGGATGAATTTTTGGTATATTTGTGCCCATTCCATCTTTTTCCGAGGTATTGAGAAGATTGGATTTTATATACCTTTTCGCAATCTTTACAAGGAATGGAATAAGCAGAATGTATTATCTTTTTGAAAGGTACGCTGCTTTTTAATTCAGTAAAAAGACATTTCTGCTTTGAATAACTTTTATGACATATATGTAGGTCATACGGTTTAACTATATAACATAATTTCTCAGAAATGTAGTGATATGTGATGTGTATCTTTTGATTTCTCATTATTGGTACTGATTTTACCAGATGAGTTATAAAATGTATGAATTTTGTCCTTAGTTGTGGAATTGATTAAATGAATGGGATAACCATTCTCCGTTAAAGCTTCTTTTGTTTTTGTAATAGACTTAGTTCTCAATTCAGGAGAACTCAGTTGAATAGCTCTATCCATCAGATTTATAATAACGTTCTTTTTCTATTTTTTAGGTATATTAGAATTGAAATTGATGTACCTTCCTGACCAAGTAGTTTTGGGGTACAATTTCTTTGAAATTTTGTTATTATTTGATCCTAACGAAATGGTACACCAAACCTACTTGGACAGACAGCCTAACACAGCATTAATGAAGTTCCTTCCTTTGTGGAATATTAGTAATTTAAGGATTCTAAGAATGAAACCATACTAATTCAGAATAAACGAACCTTTATTATTGGTCATAGTTACAGGTATATATATATAATATTACGTCTCATCACCCTTCAATTCTTTTTCTAGTGCTTCCATCTCGAACGTTTGTGAGCAGCGCCTAAAATGCAAATATCATCACAATGGTAAACAATCTATTTATGAAGCTATTCATAGGCTTGCTCAATGTTATTATCCAGTATTATTACATTATTATCTTCTTTAATAACTACCGAGATGATAAAAATTCCTATTCAAAATGTCTGCCCTCTTCCCCTTGAATCTCATTACGATAATTCATGGTCTATGTGAGATTTCCAACACCACTGAAGGGAAATTTTCTGATATCGTTCCCAAAAAAGTGAGAGTTATCCTATTTTTACGAATTGATTGCTCAGATATCAGCAACAACTCATTTTAAGGGTGCCGCTGTGATGTTTTATGGTGCCAATTCATGTTTTATTCACATTTAATTGCCTATTCGGTGGATTTTCCTACAGCGGAATACCAATTGTTGGTTTGTAGAGTTTACTATTTTGTCCATGCTAGCCGTAAAAATTAGTACCAAGTATAATATTGGAGGAATCGAGACTACGTATTATTGAATACTCAGAACTAAATAATACCAATAAGATCTAAAGTTTCAGCACTTAACAATGTTCAACATCCTTCCGCCTGTGAATAAGATGTGAAATATTCGCATTGGTGTGATTTTTCCAACAAAATTATACTTTATAATTCACAACCGTTCCAGGAAAATCTCAAATTTCCCGAATTTTCCATCTGGAGAGAGTTTTTTGGGAAAAATTACAGCGGAATCGTGATCAGCGACCCAAAAAACCTTCTAGACGTCATTTTTGCAACAAAATTATAAATTATATATTATATATAAATTTTCCAAATTTTCATCTGGAGGGAGTTTTCCGAGAAAAGTAACTGCGGAATCGTGATCAGCGACCCAAAAACATACTAGGTGTCATTTTCGGCTCTTAATTCATTAATTTTGGACTGTTTTTATAAGAATGCTCCTCTGAGGGGTCGAAACCCCGTTTTGAGGGGGTAGAAAAGTCGAACTCTCCGTTCTTGATAGTCATGAATGATCTATGATGTATTAGGAACAAAATGCAAAAAAAATTTTGAAATTATAGCCTACTATATATATTTTTTTTATTTTCTGGTTCGTTGCCTGGACTATTTGGTCAGTTGGTAATAAAACGGAGCTATATTTTAATGTAAGAAATCAGATATAGATGAATATATTTATAAATATATTCATTTATCTCATGTTGGCTTTTGAATTTCTTGTACTCGGAATTGTTGAGGATTGCTCGGTATTCATGTTGCATACCAGCTTATAATGCCAACATAGAGAGAGTGTTTTCGCTAACTACTCAACAGTGGATGAAAGAAAGAAATTTATTGAACACAGAAACGGTTTTGTCACTCATCAAAACAAAATAAAATTCCAAAAAGGCTATAGGAAAGACAGAAGAATATCAAAAGCTTGAAAATAAAAAAGTAATACCTATGGATATTAAAGTTGATGTTTTTAGTTTCTGAAATTATAACATGACTTACATTTTATTAAGATATGAGAGATGAAAGTGGAGTTTAGTTTCTTCAATAAATGAAAGAGACAAATTATAAGAATATCAACTTAATTTATTAGTGAGTGAGCTGAAAAGTCAGGGGTTGAGGCTTGAACTGAAACTGTTTCTGTTCTGCCTTGAAAATGCCACCTGTGATGGTTGGCGAAACGTCGCCATCAAGTCGTGCCATTGTGACGCGGAATCCATCCGGAAGCCAAGAATTTCCAAGATTAGCTATCCGCGGAAGTTTACTGTTCAAGTTTATTCCAACTACTGTTGACCGTTTTTGTAGTTATAACTTTACAAATAATGATTATTTATGTCATGATATCGAAAAATAACTAAAACCTGACGCTGTGGTGAACAAAAAGCACAATTCTCCAAATTACGTTCGTGTATCTGAATTTCAGATTTATCCAATGATTATATCTCAGCTTCAAATGATCATTTTATATAATAAGTGAACAAGAGAATTTTGTCTATAACATAGTTTATTATGTAAATATGCCTCAACCTTTGCTAATAATTTTTTACAAACTGGTCATAATTTGCCTAATTTAGATAGCCTAAGCATTTTACATAACCAAACCAGAGGTTTTAAATTAAATACATTAGAATCAATAGAGATTTATAGAGGTGTCAAAAACTATAATAAAAATATCCTCAATGATCAGTTAGACCTATATCAAAGTGATCTTTTCATGTGTCTTTCAAACCGCTCTTAAAATTATTCTTAGAATATTAAATTATAATCACACTAATTCACAAATTATACTATGTTTACTATGTAATACTGTACTGTCTTTCACACCGCTCTTAAAATAATTCTTAGAATATTAAATTAATCACACTCATTCTCAAATTGTTACTATGTTTACTATGTAATACTGTACTTTCCTAGGATCTACCTGTTTTGGAATTTCCGTTGATCCCTTAATCTCTACCCTACTTCACTCTATTCTATTTATACTTGAACTGTTTCATTGATTCCTTCATAATTTTCTATTTGTTTGATAATGGCACTTCGATGTTGAAACTATAGTTACGTTTTCACGTTATTATTAATAAAAGTGGTGTAAAAACGAATTAGTTATTCTTTCATATAATCAAAATATGAAGATGCTTCAAATCCGCAATAGCATATGACAGGCTGTTGATTATTCTGTAAGCAGAGGATGGAAAACTCCAACACACAATTGTATTCATTCTAGTATTGTATTGTCACGAAATACATAGAATTAAAGAAGAAATGTTCTGGATATTTTCAATTCTATAATGATTATTACATTTCATTTCACTAGTAAGAAAATACACTTAAATATTTCAAGATTTTGGACTAAACATGAAAATGGTACAATTCGATGAAAAATTACATTTTTTATAAGAAATGTGGCACATTTTTGCATACGCAGTTGCGCAAAAGTTCAGATTATGAGTGAAAAGTTGAAAATTTTATTTAACGAACCAGCAGTTCGTTACTCATTCTTAATTCATTCAGCGAACAAACCTAATAAGCACTTGTTTCGGCACACACTAGTATCCTCAAAAATATAACGTCTGCTCTGAAATATTCCTTTCACTATTCAAAGCACTAACGAATGAACGGCTTATGATAATATTGTGCTATAAAATTCTTCATTTCGCCTCTTTTCACCGATTATTCTACTCATGGATTGATCCCCCTAAGGATGTAAACAGATTAGAATAGTTTCTATGTAGTACCTGTACAAAATTAAATAAAACGAAGAAAAGTACCTACGACTGAATATCATGTCGATATAATTGGCAATTTTATGTGAGAAATATGACATTTGTAATAGGGAATTTCAGGCTCCACCTTCTATCATGTAATCTCCTTAGACGGGAGTATAATAAAAATAAAATGTCTATAATTGAAGCCATTGGCGTAATAAGGATACAAGCCACAATATCTGAATATCCGACTTTTTTCGCCCGGTAGATTTCTATATAGATATTAGCCACATACAAATTATTTAAGAAATTGTGAGAAAGATGGCACCACTGTCATGACATAGCCTTGTTAAGATTCCTGTAATTCCAATTAAAATATCATAAGGTTATAAGCCACCAATATGGCTGAAAAACGTGCTGGACCATCTCGTTCAAACTATTATTTATCAAGTGATTCTGAAGATAAAATTGATGAAGTGTGAAATTCAGACGATAGTATAAAGACAAAGACTCTTGTGAAAGTGATGGTAGTGAAAGTTCTCCGTCATGTGAGGAAGATCAGGTGAGTTTTAAAATTTTTGTAGCATACAACCATTTACTGAAAATATTTCTTATTCACCTTTGCGGATTTGGAGGCTTATAATGTGGCATACCACCCTTTTGCTGAAATTATTATGTAATTAAATTTCATTTATCAGCTCTAAGGCATTCTATCAACATTGTTTTGTTTCTAGATACTTCCGAAAAAACGCTGTGATGATCTCGCAACTCCTGAGAAGACACCTAGAAGCAGATGAAAGAAAAGAAATATGGAGAAAAAGACATTAAGAAAAATTTGCAGAAATCTAGGTTCAAGTTATACCAATAGAAAAGGCAGGAAAACAGAAGCAAGGACCTTGGGTTCCCCCTGTGGTTGCAAAAAAACTGTCGTGTGTTGCTTCAAGGAAGCGAAGAAAATGTTTTTAAACAATTTTGGGCACTGGGTGATTTTCATAAACAAATCACTTATTTATTTTGTAACATGAAGCATTACCTAAAAAAAAGAGTACCCAAAAAAAATGGTTTCGTCAAGAATTCAATATTTTGTAAAGGTCAATGGGATTGACATTGAATTGTGTAAGAAGGAATTTCTTGCTGTTCATGGTTTAAAAAATTCTCAAAAACGAATACAACTATTGAATCGGCAAATGACTGCAGGTTCGACACCAAAATTACATCAAAGGGGCAAACATTCTAATCGCGCTAACAAGATTCCTGAAGAAGCTTGTCAGTCAGTCAGAGATCACATCCACAGTATCCCAAAGTACACCAGGAACTACACTCTAAAAAAACCCATGAAAAACCTATATCGACCATGACTTATATATGTCGTCATTATACTATGTTTATTATAGACCTTGGTGCGAGGAAAAAATATTGGACCGGTTAGTCAAGACAAGTACAGAAGAATATTTAGTTCAGAGTTCCAAATCGGCTCCAAACTACCTAAAAGCGACACAATTTGTGACGAATTTCATGCAAAACTGGAAAATAATAGAGAAAATGCAGAGGTTTGTGTGCAAATGCAAGTAGAACTTGAATTACATCAAAGACGTGCTGAAGCAATGCAAAAAGGTTTAAAAGATAAAGTTGAACATGCAGAATCCCGAAATACATACATAATATCGTTTGACTTACAGCATGATTGGTATAATGCCGTAAAAAACTGTAAGCGCAACAATCCATTTGATGTTGCTATAATGAATACATCAGATTTCTGTTCCTTCAAATTTTTGGAAAGCAATATTACAAAGAAGAAAGTCACAGATGAAAAGGATTTTCTTTCGTTTAGTAGAGTATGTGTGTTTAGGTTCGATAAAGATAATGTAAACATAATGAAATTAAAGCACTTACTGAACGAAAGTTTCAAGAATGTTAATATTGGTAAGAGAGGTTTAAGAAAAGTATCTCTAGCAGATAGCCTTAAACAAAAATACACAGAGCCCGTTGGATTGAATGAGAAAAAATTGAAAAATTCGGCTCTTTTACTACCTTACATACCGGAAGTAAACCACGAGTTTTACTCAGAAATAGGTGCAAAAAAAATTACAACTTCAAAATGCTATGATGATATTGCAGAAGATATGAATGAAGATTTCATCGTCAGCGATTAATCCAGTTGTTCACTAGAGTATTTTAATCAGTAAAATATTTCATGTAACAAGGATGAAGGCCACATTTTTTTTCAATAAAGCTCATTAAAAAAAACAACCTGGTTATTTTTTATACTCTTTTTGCATATCTTCAAGTATACTATTTATCCCATTTCATGTTGTTATTAAAGGTAAAATATCCCTTAAACTGGATTAACCAGATTTAAAATAACTTTTTTTCTTGAAACTAATTAAATGTGGCATGAAACCTTTTTACGCCGAGGGCTTCAATTACAAGTCAATACATTGTATCGCCTCTAACTCCCGGACTTAAATATTATTATATTCACAACAGTCCAGATTAACCTTACCTGTGCAATGATTGCCATAACAAATACTACGTAAACGATGAACTTCATTATGTTGATAGATTCAGATATTCTTTGTTGCAATTTTCCTCCATCCCGTCCTTATGTATTTCCAATAAGCGTCGCATATAATATTATTCCTTATCACTTTCGATAAGAAAAATTCATTGATAATGCTATGTAATGAGCTTCTATCTATTTTACTACTGCTAACATAGATAAACAATGAAAAGGCGTTATTATGACTAATTATTGGAGAAAATTGTATGGCTGAACTACGCTAGTTTAGATCGAGCTCATACTATTAGAGAAGTTGAAATATGTTCAACTATTTTTGATGTCAACCGTAATATACAGAGCCAAGAAGAATAAGATGCGTCAGTACAAATCTAACAGCGATAAAAGTGAAACATACTTAGGAATGCTTCAACTATAATTGAGGCAACAAAATACTTTGACATATGATTATAAGCGGCAGCAATCTGTAGAGGATGTGATAACAAAATAAAAAAAAATGTCGAAATTTGAAAGAAATCTCACTTGTATATTTCCGTGTATATATTTCATCATACATGCGAGTTACGATTGTCACATTAATATAAAACTGCATTTGTAGACTTTATTCATAAGAACTTGTAACATCATAGTCTTACATTACACTGAGTTGTTAGCAGATTTGTTCAACATGTTTTAGATTATATTCATTCTTATTCTAACATCGAAGAGAGTCAGATGTATTAGAATTGTGAATTAAATAACATAGTTCATTTAAAAAAAAAGGTTTTTGGGAAGCCCCCACGTAATTGGCGCAGTCGGTAGGATATCACGTTGAGGATAATTTCGAATCGACGGAAAAACCTGTTCGTTTTTCAACGTAACAAACTTGAGACTTACCAAATCGCGAAAAGAATAAAAGATAGTGTTCGGGCCAACATTGCCGTAGCAGTCCACAACTCACCACACCTGTAGTGGAGAGAACTACATCATCCCTTCAGATTGGAGGAGAAACTAGAATAGGAAGACCTGGGAGGCAGACCAACATAGCTGGTTCCTATAGGCATTAGTGGTAAGGCTAGAAAACATGGAGATATCATTATTGTTAGTGCAAACTCTTACTAATTCCCACTCATCATTTTTATTTGGAAATAGTTATAGCAACAAGTATATATTCCAATCAATCATTACTAGCTTATGGTTACAAACGAAGATTTAGTAGGTATATTTTTAAGATTAGATTGAATTGAACCAAAACTTTCTAATATGGCTCTAAACGTTCCTTCAATGAGATATCAAGCTAATAACATACCATCATTTGACGGTAAACCGAAACAGCTGAGTAGATTTTTAGCCGTGATTGAAAATTTGATCAAAAATTTCTAGTATGTACAAAACCCTGCAGTAGCAATTAAGGTTTGCATACTTGACACAATTCTAAGTAAATCACGAGATCGAGCAGCTGACTTAGCTTATATATATTATCTTCTTTAACTTACATAAAATCTTATTTAAGTAATTCTAATACCTATTCAAATAGAAGCATTGATCATAATTTAAGAGATAAAGATAAAATCTTACTTGCTCATCACAATTTATCCATTACAAGTAATAGTCACTTAATTATGCCATTTAAATTGCACAATCATTTGTCAGTTTCTGTTAGATCTATTTCTGACATAAAAATAGTTAAACGTAAAATCAAGGGAGAACTGTTAAAACATTCCTTTTACACGGTGAACGAATTTCTTAATTCTAAGTCCTCATTTAAGTAGATATGTCTATATTTATTTGTCTTTACATTTATATGTTTCAAATTTAAAATTGTGTTCTGACTTTTGCTTAAAAATGTTGTTTTGTCAAATTTTTTTATAATAGCAATAAGGAAATATTTATTTATTTATTTATTTATAGTAGAGGCGGAATAACTACCTGAGCAGGAATGAAAAATATTCTTACAGTAACATTCATTGATCAGAGAAGTATCGATTGCCTGATACAAGATTTAATTTCTATGAAACCTTGCAAAAACGAAGCACCCATACAGTTTGGCATACGCATCCAAGATGCAAGCAGCCTCTTATTTTCCAAATTGAATACTGAAATTATTGATGCAGCCGAGAAAGAAGTTAGAATCAAACACTACGACGAGTTTGCTCTGAAAACTTTTATTAATGGTTCACCTTACAATCTACAACTAATCGTTAGACTACGAAATACGGATAGCATAGAAAGAGCTCTCGCTGTAGTTAAAGAAGAAGAAAATTTCATTCACTTTGAATTCAGTCAGAGTACAAACTCATTAAACAATACTCACAAACCACAAGAACGGACAAATCAATATTACCAAAATTCCATACCCAATACATTTATAAATCCGTCTAAAACCAGAAGCTCTGTTAATGTTCATCAGAATAGCACACCAATGCGTATAACTCCACAATTGCAGAGATTTTCGTCATTCACGAAACAAAGTTTTAATAATAGACCCCTCAACCAACCCATGTATAATCAACATAATACAGGTTCTCTAATTATATGACAAGTCTTACAAATGTATGGAAGCAACCATGGCAACCGTATAATAGAATTCCATCTCAAATACATCAGCAATTTTCAAACCAACAAACTAATTTTGTTAAAAATTCAAATAATAATGCAAATGCTCAAAATCCTCAACAATACCGCCCAAAACCGATGGATACCGCCCAGAATCGAGTAATACAAGAACACAGCCAAAATCAACAAAGTTTGTATCCCAAGAATTATTTGATCAACAAGTTAGAAACACCGCTGAAAACTATCAGATAGAATCCGACTCTGGAATACAACCTGATACAAACGTCTGTGTGAATGATTCTTGCATAAATAACCTTGATATAAACAATTACAGTATGTACCAGCTGACTTCTTATGAAGAGCAACATAATCTCCCTTACATAAACTCATATTATGTATGTATGGATTATCAACTAGAACAAAGTAATTATGATGCATATGATATATTATACCATCAAGTGACATTCAATCCGACTTATTTGAACAAGACGCTAATTTTCAGGTAGTCCTGAATCAAATCGATCAGAGGTAATAAGTGTTAATAATTATAGAATGGATTTACCATACATTCATATACCAGAGATAAATGGTTATTTCTCAATAGATACAGGAAGTTCACGATCATTAATTTGCACATATTCAGCTACTACCCATTTCTCAAATTTCTTAAAACAAGAAAATTTCTACATTAAAACTGTCATGGTCTATCACATAATAATAAAGTGATGAGAATCCCAGCATTAAGTACATTTAATACAAATCAATGAATCAAATTTCACATATTCACTTTTCTGAAAAATATCATGGTGTAATAGGAGCAGATATTTTAAAACAATTAGACGCTTGTATAAACTTCAGCTCCAAACAAATAATTACTCCGCATACTAGAATTCAAATGATCTATGAAGAAACAGAAATACCCGATATAATAAATGATCCCGTAAATACACAATATCGTACTTAATTCAATTCTTCACTTATCATACCACCTCGAATGCAATATGTTACAAAAGTAGTAGATATGGAAAGCAGTAAATATGGAAACAGGCATAGCAATTATTGAGTACACGAAACTCGGAAACGGTATCAAAATTCCAAACTCTGTGGTAAACGTCAAAGACAATTTTGCATACACCTTGATCACAGACTCAAAATAAAATCCAGTATAAATTACTATTTTTGAACCATTGAAAGTAGAAGCAATAAATACAACAGAGGTAAGTTTGGTAGAAAAAATTGAAGTAGATGAATGCCCCTCAAACACTTCGAACGATAACAAATTGAAAGCTATTCTTGAGATTTTACGGTTAGGTCACTGTAAACGAGAGGAAAATGAAGCAATAAGGAGACTATGTTCAGAATATAGGGACGTATTTTATTGCGAGGGTACCCCTTTAAATTTCACTAGTAACATAACTCATAAAATAAATACAGTGAATGGAAACTTGATAATATACAAAAAGTTACCGTTACCACGAAATACATCGCCAAAAAGTAAAATCACAAATTGAAAAAATGTTAGAACGGGGTGTTGAGAGCTGATTGTATATCAGATTGTAAATCAAAATCAGCCCTCGTATTGTCAATAACTTTTATTAGTTTACGAGATTTATAGTTATACGAGTAGAGAAGTGTAGATTCGCACCTTTCTGGCTAGAATGCAGACAGACTACTACTTTTTTTAAATGCGGCTACTGTGTTCGCGCTACACATCTCTACTCTCAATACAGAAGTAACGGAGAGCACTGCGACATACCGCTGCTCTTGAAAGGACTGAGTCCTTCAACCTAAGAAGTAAATTTTTCTTTCTTCATGCAATAATAATATAACTTATATAAAACAATCAGCTGAATAAGACAAGGTCTATTGAATTGCCTCACTAGCGCCTTTTGGCTTCTAAACATCAATGGGAAGCACGCACACCTTATTAAGCGCAAGCTTAACAACACCATTTCGGGTTTCCACGCTCACTACACGCTCAGATCCAACACTACCTGGATGTACAGCTGTTATACGTCCCATAGGCCAAAGTTGCGGTGGAGAGTTATCTTCTTGTAATACAACAAGTGTGTCAATTAAAGCATCAGACTTCTCGTCAAATTGCCACTTTGTACGTTGCTGTAGTCCATTAAGATGGTCCTTACGCCAACGCTGCCAAAAATGTTGTACAATCTTTTGAAGATGCTGGTATCTCGATTAGTGAGTGGTGTTCAAATCCAAGATATCACCTTGAGGCAATGCATTTAATGCTCGAACAATAATAAAATGTCCAGGAGTGAGAGCTTGGTAATCATTAGGATCGTATGTTGAAGGATACATAGGTCTGGAATTCATTATTGCTTCGATCTGTGCGCACACCGTATAAAATTCTTTATACGAAACATACCTGAGTTACATGCGACTCCTTTTGAGTGGTATTTTGCCGACTTAACAGCTGATTCCCACAATTCATCAAAGTGGGGAGAGCGAGCTGGGATGAATTTCCGTTATATCTTGCTATCAATCAAATATTTATGAATTTTTAGCTCTTTGAAATAATAATTAATGATTTTTTGTGGATTACTATCAGCGCTTACAAAATTTTTTGCGTTGTCGGAAACGATTTCCCTGCACAATCCGCGACAAGACACGAACCGCTTTAGCCCGTTCAAGAAAACATCTGTGGTGAGATCGCTTACCACCTCCAAATGTGCAGCTTTGAACGCGGAACACACACAGATACAAATATAACATTAGATGAATTTTCTATTACGGAGTTTGCCGTCCTTGATCAAAAAAGGCCCGGCATAATCGATGCCGCAAACCGCGAAGGCTCGACTACCTGTTACGCGTGAGCTGGGCAATTCACCCATTTTCGGGTGTATGGTACGCGCATTAACCCTAAAACACCTCCGAATGACACCTTGGACCGATTGCTGACCGCGCAACGGCCAATATTACTGTC
This sequence comes from Endomychus coccineus, assembly GCA_958510875.1. NCBI lineage: Eukaryota > Metazoa > Arthropoda > Insecta > Coleoptera > Endomychidae > Endomychus > Endomychus coccineus. Next base: position 63,168,279 of record OY294070.1, read on the forward strand.
TTACGGAAAACAAGGTGCCTTGCGTGCCTAAATGCATACTTCTTCTGTGTTAATTCTCAACTACTGAAACAGTTTATGGATGCCTCGATGGCAATAGTATTGGGAACTTGCAATCAAAACTCAGATATGAATTTTTAATCTGCCACCAACTCGTATTATATCCCGTTCGTCAATGAAAGGATCAAACGATCGAATCTTACTTGATTTCGACACATGTTTTTTGTTTGCAATGACAGTAGATCATCTCTGAATTCGTGTGATTGCACTAATCTCAGTAACAGAAAATTTTCTTCGTCAATTTCCTCAATGGTTAAATCACCTATCTGTTTCACAGCTCTGTTAATTCCCGTGTTTTCAATAAAACGCAAATTGTATGACACAACCTCTTGTAGCTTCGTAAGAGTACAATACCTTAAAAATATATCTTGCAATCCCGTAGCTACAAGTGAAACTGTATGCGTTTTTATTTCGGGTAGTTTGATAGATTCGCTTTTTATCTTTTGAGGTCATGCTGCTTCATCATTTCGCAGCCAGATAGGACCTTCACACCACAACGGTAAATCCGTTAGTTGCTCTGGATCAACCACACGAGAAATAAATTTTCGCCGGGTTGTCATCTATAGATACATGTCTCCATTGAGAAGGCTGTGATAATTGCTGGATTTTGGAAATACGATTCGCAACAAAGGTTTTTAATTTGCAAGGCTCGGTGGAAATCCAAGAAAGTACGATAGTTGAATCTGCCCAATAATGTACACTTTCAATATCGAACTTTAATGATGTGACAGTCTTATTATCAAGTTGAACCATTAACACTTCTCCGCACAACTCAAATCGTGGAATGGATATGCATTCCAGAGGAGCCACACGCGATTTTGCTGTTAAAAGAAGTACTAAAATCTCTCCAGTATGAGATTTTGAACGAGCATAGATGCAAGCTCCATAAGCTATTTGCGAACTATCACTGAATGCGTGAATCGATGTGAAAGTAGGCAAGGTTATTTGTCGTGGAATTTTAATATTTTCAAGTGCTGCCAGCTTATTATAAAACTGATTCCAAGTTGTGTGTAATTCCTGCGGAATGGATTCGTCCCATTATAATTTCAATAACCACAATTTCTGAATCATGATCTTGGACTACCAGACCCAATGGGTCAAACACTTGAGAAATAATTGATAATATTTGCCTTTTTGTTATCACTCCATGGGTATTAGATTTCGTGATAGAACTGTAATGGAACGTATCAACGGCTTAAAAATGGCCGTTATAGTACAATCGGTTAACTCCTGTGACGTCAGCTATGTTAGACCGTATATTCTAAGAGTCATGGACCGTATATTCTAAGGGTCATGGTTTTTCGGTGTCAGATTCGTAGCTACCGCTCCTAAATCAAGGTTGTTCTGTGAGACAACGGGACGCCGGAAAGGAAGAGAAAATGACGTTACTTCTGGTAAAATCGATCAAGTGATAAGTGCGTTGCTAGGTTATTTTCATTGGGGAGGTGATACCAAGCTTGTGTTTGGAACCAAATTTTGGGAATATTCTTCCGTTGAAAACAAAGACATCAATTACTAATTTGGATTGGAATAATTGGGATTAATTGAGTAATTATTGTACCTTCGAGGATCAAAACTTAGTTTCAACGTGACTGGTTGTGCACGGAAGTAAAGTTTGTCTTATTGGAAGGAAAATCCTATCATGATAGAGGTAAATATCTTTGTAATTCCATTTGATTTATTCACTGACTTCAGGAATTAATTTGCCTCCATAGATGGTATCTGACAGAACATAGGCTAGTCCTATTTGTTCAACAATTGTTACGTATTTTGTTCATGTCTGTCTTCTGACGACAATAGAACAATAGAGGTTTGAACATATCCTGATTTCAGGGTTCCTTTTTTGTCTATGTTGTGGAAAATTCAACAGGAAGGGTATTGCGGTTGGTTCGAGTCTGCTATGAAAAGGTTACTTAGGAGTCGTTGATTCACTTATGATGTACAATCGTGGAAACGGTATTACAATTGTGGCAGGGACCCCTACATGTAGAAGTGTTAATCCATAACCAAGCAAGTACAACATCCTGCTCTCACCAAGTCAGGCTACCGATTGTGGTTTTATGTAACAATTTAAATAATCATTGAGTATTCTTTATTGTGTAAATTCAACTGTTCACTTGTTTTAATGATTTAAGTAATTAACTTCATCCATATTTTCAATTCATTTGCTTCATATCTCATTAATATAAGTTCTGTCATAAATTATATCAATATTAGTATTTCAAAGTAAATTTCAATCATTCTGGGTACAGGTCTTCCAGTTTTTTCTTTCAGGGTAATTTAAACTGGGGACTTCAGTATTTGTATCCCCTAGTTATATACATAATTCATTGGTTGGTTAAAATACTCTGTTGCCCGAATTCTTAACATCTAATATTATAACTCACGACCGTCTTCACTGTAGCTGTCGGCAACCAAGTGATAAAATGGAGCTTTTAGTTTATCTTTAAGTAAGAGTAAATTGTAACCCTTACAAATGTAGTTACTATCCTGCTTGTCTGAGGTATTGTTTCGTTCATTTGTAAAAACTAGAGGTTCAGGTCGCCCATTTTCGCAACTCGAAGCACGCGGCGTTTGATATCATGCTAATTTCATCCATTAATTGTTCCGCGGACGATATATCGGAAGCACCAGTAATTAAATCGTCGAAATAAAAGTCGTCGATAATAATTTGTCAAGCGTTCGGAAATGTACCTTGATGCTCTAGGGCTACTTGTAAGCACCGAGTCGCTAGAAAGGAAGCGAGAGATGTTCCATAAGTGAGTATATTGAGCTGATAATGCTGAACCGACTGGTTAGGATCCGAACGCCAAATGATGCGCTGCAAATTCCGCTGAGCGGGATCTACTTCGATTTGGCGGTACATTTTATGTTTTCTGAATCAAATTAAAATAGAGAACAACTCATCCTGAATCACGGGACCGACTTCGAGTACATCGTTCAATGATAAATTCGAGGATGTTTTTGATGATGCAGCGAAGACCACGCGCAGGCGCGTTGTAATTGAAGATTCCCTTGTAACGCAATGATGTGGAAGATAGTACTCCTGCCATGTTTTGTCTTCATTACTAACAAACTTCATGTGACCCAATTCTATGTAGTCATTCATAAATTGGCAATATTGCTCACGTAATAATGGATTTTTTAACAGCTTGCGTTCATTGGCAAAAAACCTGTTAAGCGCGGTTTCACGAGACTCCTCCAAATCTATATAATTTGCGCGAATGGGTAGATTATCATCCTTATTTGAAAAATATGACATTATCTCAGAAAAATAGAATGGATTTAAAGAAAACACTTCAACCGAAGATGCTATTTTGAAATTTACAGGGGAAATACATAATGCCTTAAATAACAACAAAAAATGCCTGAGAATCTTCATAGACCTTTCTAAAGCGTTTGATACCATCAATCACGGAATACTTCTGACCTCTCTAGAGAATATAGGAATTAGAAACAACTGTCTGAAGCTATTGAAAAGTTATCTACACAATAGACAGCAATCTGTCAAAGTGAATGAGATTGAGATCGAGCAAAGTCAAATTGAATATGGTGTACCACAAGGGACCATATTGGGTCCCCTACTTTTTAGTGTTTATATCAATGACATATTCTGCTCATGTAATAATGTCGGTGAAATAATAGCGTTTGCCGACGACATTGTAATTATTCATGAGGATGGTTGTTGGGACGGGTTGAAAGCAAATTAGAAACACATTTAGCGTTAGTAAAGAATTGGCTTAAAAATGAATCTCCCACAATCAATTTTGATAAAACTGGCTATGTTTCATTCATGAGTAGTAAATTGTCTGGTCCTGAATTTAATCATTTAAAATTAGTCGATTCTAAGCAAGAACATATCATTCCTTCGAAAAATGGTATTAAATATTTGGGAATTCATATTGATTCTTTCCTGAAGTGGGACACTCATATACAATATGTAGTACGTAAACTGCAATGTATATTGTACAAGTTCAAGTTCCTTAAAACGATGTTACCCATTGAGCAATTATCAACTTTGTATCATGCTCTGGTCCAAAGCCACCTCAGATATGGTATATCCGTGTGGGGAGCAGCCTTGAAAACATATATACATCCACTGGAAGTGATTCAAAAAAGATTCTTAAAAATTGTATTCTCAAAAGTTCAAACCTTTTCGAGTGACAAAGTTTTCAAGGAAGCAAATGTCTTAGATATTAGGCATTTGTTTTATTCATCTATTTGCGTGAAATATCATGGGTTAAAAAATAACTCAAACCTACCTACACATAACTACAATACTAGAATTAAACATCACTTTGTTATTCCACATATGAATAAAACATTGGGGCAGAAATTTTTCTCCTACTCAGCATCTAAAATTTATAAATCAATTCCAGAGGAATTGAAACAAATTGTAGGTTTGAAATCATTCAAAAGCAAATTCAAATTGCATTTATTACAAATCCCCAGAAATAAATATCAATTTATTTTAGATTGACATAAACTTATGTAAATATTTACCCTGTTTTATATTTATTTACTACCATCTGTTTGGTTAAAACAAGTGTTTATTCACTTATTAACCACTTCTTTTCAAACCGCTTTTATTTTACCTTTATGTTTAAATTTTAAATTGTATTTTAATAAATAGTGGCAATACTTATATTATTGAGTGTTTGGTTGAAGCAAGTGTTTAGTCACTTATTAACCATACGCTGGCCATATGCTATATATTTCAACATATTTTTTCTTGTGCTATTAATACCTTAGATGAATAATAGCTATTATTCATCTAAGGTTGATACAATGTTTGCTGAATACTCATTTATTTTACTGTACTTGGCATATCATGTTAAGTTGAAATGTTTATAATACTCTTTAAAATTATAATAAATCGTCGTGATGTATCATATATACTATTTTAATGAAATCGCGAACAGTCAATTTAATTGATTTATATTATTTTTGCACATACAAGTTCAAATTAAAGAACTTATGTGTTGAATCAACTTCATTGTTGTTGTGTTATAATTTATATCAACTAATTGTATATTTTATCAATAAAGTTATTATTATTATTATTATTAGTTTTACAGAGAATCTGCCAGTGATTTTGTCACGCTCGTGGCAGAACATGAGTGCTGATTGGACCTGAAATCATTCACCCTAATGTAGATTTTTGCAAGACAGGCAAGTTGCACCCGAGCTCTATTTGTCCGATGCATAGCAAATCGTAAAATATTTCAGCGACAAGGAGAATATCTATTCTTGATGATTTACTGAATTTGGATCTGCCATATTGATATGATCGGGAATACTTAAAGAATTGGGTTTGAAAGTCATCTGCAGAATATTTCCTGTAATTTTATCTATAATTAGAAAAGCGACTGTAGTGCTATAATTATTATACGTCGATTTTATTTCTCCTTGTGTACTCTTCGTAATCATGGTCGACAAAGAATTAAACCCGATTATTGGCAAATTTATTTTATCATTTCCCAATTTTAGTTTTCTATGTAATTCTTCCGTTATGAAATTTGACTGAGAGCCACTGTCCAATAATGCACGACATTTAACAGGCTCATTCTTATCGTTAAACATATTATGGCGGTGGACAACAGAATGTAATTCTCGTCCGGTCTATTATTTACTATTTGCTGAGACATTTGAGATTTTACGTGAGAATGTGAACACGTATTCGTGTTGAGATGATTCGCAATGAAGTTTCGAGCTATATTTTTTACTACAAATTGTACAGCCACTTGAGCGACATTCCGCACTAGAATGGCCTGGCCTCAAACAATTTGTACCTAAAATGAGAAATTTCACTCCCTTATACCGGTCCTGTTTACTCAAGTACAGCTTGGGCACCGTACTTGTGCTAATTTAGTCATGCGTCTTTTGAAGACGCATGAGTGTGACTTTTATATTTTGCTGCATTAACTTATTATTGTTCAAAGATTCTTATAACATACTCCTATTTGTGATAAATCGCGTCTCACTGTTCTACGGGCAGACCTAATGATTTTGGAGTTTTTCTGGAAATTATCTAAAATTTCACTAAGTGGCGAGGTCGAGTTTTCCACGATTTGAAGCAATTCAAACATTTTTATTATGAGTACGAATTATAACCTTTTTATTTTGATAACGCTTTTCTAGCAATTCTCATGGCGATGCATAATTTGCGTTTGACACTTCTAATGCTTGTATTACCTGCTGCGCTTCTCCTTCTGATGATGCTTGGAAATAATGACATCTTTGCACATTTGTTAGCGAATTATCGTTATGAGTAGTTAAGTAAGGCCGGTTCTGGGTACAAGCCATCCATTTCTACCCACTTCGGCAATGTTCGTGAATACTCGTGTGTATTCTTGCAGCGACCGCACTTCTTGTAGCTTGACGCCAATGACCGGAGGCTTTTTCGGCTATGTTCGGGTAATATTCATGTATATTCGGTTTGGTTGACCTTGAAGTTACATTCTTGTAGCTTGACACCAATGACCAGAGGCTTAGGGTTGCTGAAGAGGTGGTGAGAATAGCATTGTTAAGGGTTGAAAAGGGGTGTTTAAGCTAGTTTCGACTATGTTCGGTAATACTCGTGTATACTCAGTTTGGTTGACCTTGAAGTTACGGTTCGTTCGGTAATCTTATTCGCATGAGGTTCGGCTATGTTCGGCTTATTTTTATATTTCATTATATGAAATTTCGTTTTTATTGCATCATCTTTTGTGATAAACAAGGTAATCTGCATTCTAATTTTGGCTTATTGCACAAAATATTGTTTTTATTGCATCATCTTTTTGTGATGAACAAAGTAATCTGCATTCCAAATAAAATCTACTTGTTGGTTCATAAGGGAATTCGTGGTGAGAAACACCCGAAAAACCTCGATTATAATTATTAATAACTTTTTGTTATGTGATTAACTTGAAGATGTTTTGAAATACTGTATTGTTAAGTTTTTAAATAATAATGAAATGTAAACATTCTATTGTATTTTTATTTCTGCGGAACTTTTAGTTATGTCTTGATTGTTGGCATCTTGCAATAAATACGTGGTTGGATTGAGTTTCGGCTATGTTCGGTAATACTCGGTTTGGTTGACCTTGAAGTTTCGGTTCGACTATGTTCGACTTATTGCATAAAATATTGTTTTTACTACATCATCTTTTTGTGATAAACAAGGTAATCTGCATTCTAAATAAGCTCTACTTCTCAATTCATAGATGTATGTACATGTTTAAAATATCTTTGTTGTCTTCATTTTATCTTTCATAATTTGTTGAATAATACTTTATTTCTGAGAATCTTTTAGTTACAGAATTGAATATAATATGTTTTTTAAGTTTTTCATATTTGAGAGTCCATTGCTTAAGTTGTCCTTCAACATGATGATTCTTGGTACGTTCCCTCATAATTTCCATTTCTTCCTTAAGTTGATTCAATCGTTGAAGTTGCTTTCCATAACTGAAGTTGTCTCTAGTCATATCACTGCAAAAAAAACATTTTTTTTTCATAGTAAAATGTTTGATTTCAGTCTGACCGGTTTGAGTTTCAGCATAATTAGCCGAAAATATTACGTTTACTTATAGTGTTGTTATTTTCAATTGACTTCTCATTTGTGCAGAAAAACTTTTGAATGCCTTTTCGAGAAATAATCGCTGTTCTTTAATTTTGAAATTAATTATAACACCAGTCCTTATTCGATCTTTAAAACATGATTCAACATTTTGCCAAATTAAATTCCTACTTCTTCTAGATTTATTAAATTTTGCTTCATATCGATATTTAAATTGTTCCTTAAAATATTTTAAATGTGCTAAATTTGACTCTAATTTAGAATAATTTTTAAGGGATTTATTTTTAATTAACCTTTTGATGATAGTAATATTTTTTTTTTTATTTATTCCATTTAATAAAATCTTCGCTAGTTTTAATTAACTTACCATCTAGTTGAATTTTGCTCACTATTTTAGATACAATAGTCTCTACGCTTTCGTTGGTACTCATTTTATTATTAGATGTTTACTCAAATTCGTTGGATATCAAATGAAACTAAAATGGAAATGTAATGCAAAATTACGCTAACATAGTGTTAAGAAAACTCTTATTGATTTTTATTAGCCCCACGTTGTGGTGATAATTATTATCTAAACTATTTTGATTTTTTATTTCTGAATGATAATTATTTTATTATTATGTTTTATTTTTTTTTAATGAATAGTCAATTTTACTCTTAATTCTACCGGCTAGCTTTCTTTTCTTTTGATTTATTTTGAATTATATCTATTTTGATAATAATGAACTTTCTATTATTATCTTTCATATGGAATTATATATGGAATTAAACACAAAGAACAATGTTAAAAAATTTCTATATTTAAATCTCTCTATGACTCTTATTATCTCGTGTTTCAAATTTACAATTTAATTTTATGTTCTGATAGGTCTATGCTCTAACCTCAAAACTATTTAATGTTAATATTTGTTTACACAGTTATAAATAACAATCTTTCTTTCAGAAGATTTACAAATTAACAATATAATGGAGAAATAATAAATAAACTTACTTTTTAGTTTATATCCAATTATGTGATTAAAATGTGGGCAATGTTCAATTGATTTAATCTTCTTGTTGATTTGTTTATTCACTTTACAAAACACAATTTCTCTGCTATACACAATAAACACAGGTTAACTATTTGGTTACTCCTTTTGAAATCAGGAACTGTTGAAAATGGTTAACTTAGTTTTATTCCTTTTTTAAAGATATAAAACTCTTCAATAATGTATTGGAACTTTATCGAAGGCTGGCTATCGTTCGATGCTACTCATGAATTATAGGTTATTATTATAACCTTTAAACTTTGTTCGGAGACTTGGAACACTACTTGACTCGTAGAAATTATTTACTAACTTCGGTTACTTTTAACTTTTCGAAGCTATTGGAACACTTGGGTTCACCGATGTTATCCAATAAATTAAGGTTATGGAAAATTTTGTGAGTTGCAGGAGTACCTTGACTCTTCAGATGTATTTGCTAACTGACTTGGCTTGTCTTTCAGATTCTATTTATAGGCCTTCAAAAAGGACGCCAAGTATTGTCAAAAGTAGCCAATCAGGTGCTTACTTTACTTATCAAGGATGCTTAGGTGATTGTTGTGAACTGACAGTACTTCCCTTTGTTGTCCGTCTGACGTTTATAAACCGCCTCGACCAATCAGAATTGAGTATTCTATAAATTTTGAATTATTGAAGATTTTCAACTTATTTAATATGATGATTCCTGCTTTTTAAATTGATATCGCCCACACACACTTTGGTATAAGACAACCTATTATTAGGTTATAATTAACATGATTATTCCAATATTTATGGTAATTTTGACAGTTGTCATTCTTAAAAACTAAGACATAATATAATATATCAATAACATTTCTTTAACATTATATAACTCAAATTTACTAATCCTAACTTATATCTATAACATTTTTCAATAGTTTGTGCTAACTTATGATAGTTTTGTAATCATTCCAATCATGATTTCTGCTTTCGTAACACTGTACGTTTATTCACTTTCACTGTTTTCTTGTCTTTACACTTCTTATTCTATTTGCATTTTTGTTTATTTTGTTCTACATTGTTTGTTACATTATACTAACTATTACTTAACTTTTAATATTGTTTTTAATTCCATATGATATATTTTAATTAATCTTTTCTGATTTTCAATGTTCGGTAAGTTTCTAATTTTTATCATTTCATGTTGTTTATGAAATAAAATCATAACAATAGATAACCTTTTCACCTCTTCTCTGCTATCTCTGAATTTTAAACAAAACATGTTTGTTCAAACTTGATTTTTCTCAGTCTTCGCGGCGCCGTATTGCAATAACGCTTAGTTGGATCATTATCACTTGTATATTAATCTATTCCAAAGTTATGAAAATGCTATTTTAGAGTATAAATACTAAATGCATTCTCAATTAAGCCAAACAAGAATCATGGTTTCAATACCATCAACAATACTGGTTAAAACAACCGATCCCGTGGAATTTCCACTATATATGGCGTATGTGGTGATGAAGGAAATATTTAAGTAAGTATTTCTCTTTTTTAATTATGTTTCATATACTATTTATTTGTTAATTTATTACAGATATGGAGTCAAAAATATCGTACAGAAAAAAAAAATGTATTCAAATATCACCAACATATTCACCGAAGAATGAAACTTTGAAAAATAAATTTGGGGATTTACCTATTAGTTATGTTGGAACTAATTTATGCACGGAGGAAGAGATGGCAGTTTTTGAAATTGCATTCGAAAAATATAAATTTCGAGCCATGGTAAATGATCAGAAGAGTGTTTCAACACTACCACCTCTTCCTCCATTGGTGCCGATAGCGGGGCCATCAACAAAACAAACCACCTCCACCACCACCGAAAAGATTGAAATTTTAGAAAATATTTTAGTGAATCCAAACATGAAAAGGAAGAGAAGAGTCTTATATGATGATGATGATGAAGATGATATTATAGTACAATAATGATAATAAATAAGAACAAATATTACTGAATTTTTTATTTATTAGAAAAGCCATTGGTATAATAAGTTTACATGATCCTTAGCACAATTCAAACTATTATGAAAATGTAAATAACAATGAGAATTGCTATATTTTTTTTTAAGTTTACTAAATGTGGGACATCTCAAATTATTTACGTCCACAATATTATTTATTAGCGAAAATTTCTTTAAAACATCTTGTAACGAAGCTTGAATTCTGAAATATCATTTTAATTTAGATCAGGCAATGAATACGGATGTTACATGTAATCTCAGTTTGAATAGTTCATTATTTCAATAGATATAAATGAATTCCGAATGTGTATTCCGTGATTGCCATTTTTCTGAATCTCCGTAATTTCGAATAAGTGTAATTATTCAAATAGATGAAGCAAATTCATGCCCGTTCAAAATTGCATTTCATTCCGATAAAATATGTTGCAAAAACAGGGGTCTGGCCAAGTTAACGCATCAAGCTTTGTGCAATCTTATGTATAAAAAAGGCGAACAACCAAAAAACTCCGCCGAGAGGAACTGGTGTGATATCATGTGCGCCAATTTTAGATCTGAAAAGTAGCGTCACTTTTAAGCATTGTTCGGGGCATAAGTAGAAAACTCTTAGCACAAAATGAGGAATTGGTGGAGCAGACCTGTCCAGAACCTCGGGAAACATATAAAACATTATAGGTTGAGTGGAAGAAAGCACTCGTTCGACTCAACACTGAGTCCGAACCAGAGCTAACTCTGCCTTTTGACAGATGATGTCACATGTTCACCATTTTTGTTAACCATTATCTGTCAATAAAAGCGATTATTATTATTATTATTATTATTATTATAAAAGCCGTGACAGACAACAGATCTCTCTCTTGTGTTTTTGAATGTCAATCAGTATCAGTGCTCTTTTGTGATTAGAAATCAGTACCGTTGAGGTGAAATTAAGACAAGAATCGAAGTGAATTAAAAATCCGAGTTTGAATCAGATTTAAATTGTGAAGTAACAATAGTGTTCCGTTTAAGTGAATTGTTTCAGAAGATAGATGATAGCAAATAAGTTTATATTTTGGGCATTACGATATATTGATTTCCGTAATTTGTGATTGGTAACCGTTTGTATGATATCTGAGCTCCGTAGCATTGAGTAATTTGAATTGTTAGATTTGAGTTTATCCCAATAACTCTGGTTATACTTCACTGTAGCTACCCTAGGGACAAGGCTATCTATAGATAGCATAGTGACAAGCCTTGTGGTGAAGACCCTAGCAGAAGTCTTCAAAAAGGAGATAACCTTTAGAAAAATCTGGCGCCCGAGGATTCGAAGCTTATCGCAGTAACAGTAAGCAATTCACCGAAAGCGACAAGGTACACGTTATGATCTCTTTCAAAAGAACCTTTCACAAAAATAATATTAATGCAGCAAATATTTTCCATCAAAAAATTTGTGATATTCTCATAGGGTAGTCAGTCCCAATTTAGACCATGTGTCCCAATTTAGACCATGTATTTTATCAGTGGTATATTCAATGTGTCGCTGAATTTCCATGAAGAACCAATCCATTTTATGCGGTAAATTAATTATGACATGTTTGATTTCACCATTTTTTGCATTCAAGATTGCTTCTTCTCTAATTATAAATTCACTGTCTTTATATTGGAATCCTTGAATGTCTACAATGTACATTTTCCTTAATATTTTCACAACACTTGTAAGCGGATTATATTCAACAAGTCTATCGTGTAGAATTAGACAATATCTGGCTGTTTTATTTCGAACGTTTTTATTGGGTCTCAAATTCTATTCGTAAATCAACAGCACCTCCTTTGAGTGACTCAGATTGACGACTGCAATCGATAACAGTGATAGGAGCTATTTCTAGATACTTTTTAGGTGATAGACAAGGTTCACTTTGATTTTTATAGTAATATGACTGTTGAAATTGCGCGTACATCTCATACAAAATTGCCCATTGATTAGTATCAAACCTAACATTTGAATTATCGTAAGGATAAACGTCAGAGTTCAAATAAACTTTAACATCAGTAAAGTGACAATGATCGAAATTACTCATCTTTTTCCCCTTCAAATTTTTTCTATCAGTCTGAACTCCTAAAACGATAAAACGAGGCTTCTCAAGCTGACTAGTTGTTTCAACTGACCATGTATGACTCGTTGACTGTTGCAACATAGGCTGTTCGTGTAATTCCCAGCTTCGAAACGCAATGTCTAGATCTCTATCACCATCGATGTATTTTAAAAGTTGTAATTTTTCTACATCAGCTACTGACACATGTGGAAGTCTCCATGAGATTTTACGTAATTCAACTTTAGATTTTTCCTCAACACCAGTATAGATTGAATTCAAATCATTATTACTTCGAATCAATATCAATTCCTGGCGCACGTTGATTATAATTTTTTTGTAATCTTCAGCGAAGCCTAGAAGCATCTTAAGCGGTATTTATACATTAAAATTTCCATGATCGTCTACGATTTTTAGATTTGTTACATTATTTCATCCTGCATTATAGAGTCGTGTGACTTCATTGTCGGTGTAGGAAATGTAACCTTTGAGGGTTGACATTATACCTGGATTTCTAACACGATCAATTACCGTACCTCCAATCTCATATCGAATTTCATCAAACAGGAATGCTATATCATTATTTACTAATTCTAGCGTCTTACTCGGTTTGTTGTCATGTAAAATCAATTTACCTTCGATGTACAGAAAACTTTGTGATGGTAGTGTGTAGATATCTTGAGTTTGAATTGGAATGCGAATTTCATCGTTGTTATTCAAGGTGGTTGCAGCATACGGTAAATGAGTATGATATTCAGCGTTAATAATCGAATTATCAACGTAAACACGGTCCCCCACTAAATTAAAATTCATAACGTTTCCTGGTACACTTAGAAGAACACCTTAAGAAGACTATAATCTTTCTCACACCTATTCTAATTTGTTATTTCAAATTATACCAAAAGCCTCTTGTCATCTCCTCAATGCTGGTGATGATTTAACGTTGATCCTATGTATTGTAAAATTGTTTATTTGCAGATGTTAACTCTTCAAGTTTTCTTTTCACACTGAGTTTACTTTTCCACTTTTTTGATGTTATAGTATTGTTATTAACTACAGATGTATCAGTAAGGGATAATGGAGCCGAAACACCATTTTATTGTAATTTTTCCAAATGTAATCTTATTGTGACAACTTCCTTTCTGAAATTGACCAATTTACCACTCTGATCTATAATTTCGAGTTCAATATCACTAATATGTCGCGTATTAATTGGTAGATAGATAACACTGGGCGAACTTTCAACGATTTTAAAACCTGGTGGTGTAGTGGGAAAAAACATGTGTAGTATATGTACAAGCTTGTCATTATTATAAGAATTTGTTACTAAATTACATTCAATACATATAGCATTGACTTGGGGAATATCTATGAGAAAGTCAGATTCATGTCGTACGTTCAGCGAAACTTAATAATCCTGCAATGCTATTAGGTCGATTGAAATAAATGTCTTTTGTACATTTTATTTCACAAAAAATCTTGTCTTCCGGATGGATTCCGCGTCACAATAACTCGACTTGATGCCGACGTTTCGCCAACCATTACAAGTGGCATCTTCAGGGCAGGTTCGAGGCTTGAACTGAAACTGGTTCTACTGGTTTCTGTAGCCGTATTCATTGTAGGAAAAATCCTTCACGCTACAAAGTTCACTGCCTTTATTCCGGTGATTAACTCCGTTCCGGCACCTGACCCTGCCGTTGTGTGATCATGTGCGAAGTGGAATTTTCGAGGATGGGTTTCCAAATGTTGGGAAGGTAATATCCTGAGTCACGGTTCAGATTATTCGGATGTTTTAGGATTTCTATAGCTTCAAGGATTTTTCGCTGATAGAAGTTTGGGGCTCGGACTAGGATTTTACTATCTTCAGAAAGGATTTGATGATTTGTGTCAAACTTGTGTTCCGCAAGTGCAGATCTACTGGTATCCCGAAGCCTTGTACAGCGCTCATGTTCTTTCACACGAGTAGCTACTGTACGACCTGTTTTACCAATGTAGACTTTACCGCAAGAACAGGGAATGCTATAAACAGCTTCTGAGTGGAGAGGAGGAAGAAGATCTTTGATAGGTTTGTAAAACTGAGATAATTCTGGAAGTGTGGAAAAACGGGTAGAGATATTATGTTTTTTGAGGATTTTGGAAATTCGATCTGTTATATTTTGAATATATGGAAGATAGGCTGTAGATAAAGCCGGGGGGGGGGGGTTCTGGCTCAGGTCGATTTGAAATTTTAGGTGAAGTGTATTTCTTTATGGCTTTTTGAATGTTGTAATGGGAGAAATTGTTTGATAATGAGGCAGATGGAAGATGTTTCAATTCTGATTTTAAGGATTGAGGCTGAAATAGGTTGACAGCTCTGTGGACCAGGGAGTTTATGACAGATTGCTTTTGGGCAGGGTGGTGGTGGGAAAGAAGGTATCTATCGGTATGGGTGGGTTTCCGATACACAGAATGTCCCAAAGTACCGTCAGTCTGTCGACTAACCAATACATCCAGGAACGAGAGTGCACCTTGCGATTCGACTTCCATGGTGAAACGGATATTGGGATGTAATGAATTTAAATGATTGAGGAAGGGAACAAGCTTTTCGCGACCATGTTGCCAAATAACGAAAGTATCGTCGACATATCTAAACCAACATTTCGGCTCGGGAACAGATAAGTCAATGGCATCTTGTTCAAAAGCTTCCATGAAGATATTAGCTATGATCGGGGAAAGTGGGGAACCCATGGCAGCTCCCGAGGACTGCTCGTAGAACTTGCCATCGTATAGAAAATATGTGGAGGATAGACAAAAATCAATTAACGGTAGCAAGTCCGTTGAAATGTTTTTGGCAGGTAACAATTGAGAAATTATGAAAAGGGTGTCTGGAATGGGAACATTGGTAAACAGTGATTCGACGTCAAAACTGACGAGCAAATCGCATGGGTCAACTTTCAACGTTTGAAGTTTTTCAACGAAATGAAAGGAATTTAGGATAAAACTATTGGAATCACCTACAAGGGGTTTGAGAATAAATGACAGATATCGAGAGAATTTATAAGAAGGAGATCCGATAGTGCTGACAATTGGTCTCAGGGGAACTGAGGGCTTATGAATTCTAGGCAAACCATATAAACGGGGACATTTTGAACAATGGGGGATAAGGAATTTCTTATCTGAATCAGGAAGGGAAGAAAGACGAATAATTTGTGAAATTGAACGTTCATAGAGGAGGTGAGATCTTTTGGTAGGAGCTTATAGGAATTAGTTTGCAGATGTTGCAAGATTTTGTTATCATAATCTGAACAATTCATGACAACAGTGGAGTTTCCTTTATCAGCCCTCAAAATAGCCAAATCAGGATTTGATTTGAGTGAATTGAGAGCTTGAATTATAGGTTTAGGGCAATATGATTTAGGAATCTTGGAATCACGAAGAATTTTAGCAGTTTCGAAACGAATTTCATCTACTGCGAGATGGGGAACTTTATGTAGGGATGCTTCTACAGCAGAAATAATGGATATTGTAGGAATATTTTCGGGGGTAAGGGTATGTTAAGCTGAACAATCGGTTCTATCTAAAGGTCCTAATTTTGTTTCCTCCCCCAAAAATATTCCTGCGACATCCATTGTTTCTGCTGTAGAGGCATCCCTACATAAAGTTCCCATCTCGCAGCAGATGAAATTCGTTTCGAAACTGCTAAAATTCTTCGTGATCCCAAGGTTCCTAAATCAAATTGCCCTAAACCTTTAATTCAAGCTCCCAATTCACTCAAATCAAATCCAGATTCGACTATTTTTAGGGCTGATAAAGGAAACTCCACTGTTGTCATGAATCGTTCAGATTATGATAACAAAATCCTGCAACATCTGCAAACTAATTCCTATAAGCTCCTACAAAAAGATCCCACCTCCTCTATAGAACGTTCAATTTCACAAATTATTCGTCATTCTTCCCTTTCTGATTCAGATAAGAAATTTCTTATCCCCCATTGTTCAAAATGTCCCCGTTTATATGGTTTGCCTAAAATTCATAAGCCCTCAGTTCCCCTGAGACCAATTGTCAGCACTATCGGATCTCCTTCTTATAAACTCTCTCGATATCTGTCATCTATTCTCAAACCCCTTGTAGGTGATTCCAATAGTTTTATCCTAAATTCCTTTCATTTCGTTGAAAAACTTCAAACGTTGACAAAAGTTCACCCATGCGATTTGCTCGTCATCTTCGACGTCGAATCGCTGTTTACCAAGGTTCCCATTCCAGACACACTTTCCATAATTTTTCAATTGTTACCTGCCAAAAAATTGATTTTTGTCTATCCTCCACATATCTTCTATACGATGGTCAGTTCTACGAGCAGTCCTCGGGAGCTGCCATGGGTTCCCCACTTTCCCCGATCATAGCTAATATCTTCATGGAAACTTTTGAACAAGATGCCATTGACTCATCTGTTCTCAAGCCGAAATGTTGGTTTAGATATGTCGACGATACTTTCGTTATTTGGCAACATGGTCGCGAGAAGCTTGTTCCCTTCCTCAATCACTTAAATTCATTACATCCCAATATCCGTTTCACCATGGAAGTCGAATCGCAAGGTGCACTCCTGTTCCTGGATGTATTGGTTAGTCGACAGACTGACGGTACTTTGAGACATTCTGTGTATCGGAAACCCACCCATACCGATAGACACCTCAATGGTCTTTTCCACCACCACCCTGCCCAAAAGCAATCTGTCATAAACTCCCTGGTCCACAGAGCTGTCAACCTATCTCAGCCTCAATCCTTACAATCAGAATTAAAACATCTTTCATCTGCCTTATTATCAAACAATTTCTCCCATTACAACATTCAAAATGCCATAAAGAAATACACTTCACCTAAAATTTCAAATCGACCTGAGCCAGAAACCCCCCTCGCCTGCTTTATCTACGGCCTATCTTCCATATATTCAAAATATAACAGACCGAATTTCCAAAATCCTCAAAAAACATAATATCTCTACCCGTTTTTCCACACTTCCAAAGTTATCTCAGATTTTCAAACCTATCAAAGATCCCCTTCCTCCTCTCCACTCAGCAGGTGCTTATACCATTCCCTGTTGTTGCGATAAAGTCTACATTGGTGAAACAGGTCGTACAGTAGCTACTCGTGTGAAAGAACATGAGCGCTGTACAAGGCTTCGGGACACCAGTAGATCTGCACTTGCGGAACACAAGTTTGACACAAATCATCAAATCCTTTTTGAAGATACTAAAATCCTAGTCCGAGCCCCAAACTTCTATCAGCTAAAAATCCTTGAAGCTATAGAAATCCTAAAACATCCGAATAATCTGAACCGTGACTCAGGATATTACCTTCCCAACATTTGGAAACCCATCCTCGAAAATTCCACTTCGCACATGATCGCACAACGGCAGGGTCAGGTGCCGAAACGAAGTTAATCACCGGAATAAAGGCAGTGAACTATGTAGCGTGAAGGATTTTTCCTACAATGAATAGGGCTACAGAAACCAGTAGAACCAGTTTCAGTTCAAGCCTCAAGCCTGCCCTGGAGAATCACGTTGAGATAATGTAAATGTATGAGACATCTTCACAGACTGAAGTATGTTGAATGAATAAGACACTAAAAATTACATCATAAATATTTATTGAATAAAAATAATAAACATAAGTGACCACAATCATAACGGAACGAAGATAATCACCGGAATAAAGGCAGTGAACTATGTAGCATTCCCTGTTCTTGCAGTAAAGTCTACATTGGTGAAACAGGTCGTACAGTAGCTACTCGTCTGGAAGAACATGAGCGCTGTACAGGGCTTCGGGACACCAGTAGATCTGCACTTGCGGAACACAAGTTTGACACAAATCATCAAATCCTTTTTGAAGATACTAAAATCCTAGTCCGAGCCCCAAACTTCTATCAGCTAAAAATCCTTGAAGCTATAGAAATCCTAAAACATCCGAATAATCTGAACCGTGACTCAGGATATTACCTTCCCAACATTTGGAAACCCATCCTCGAAAATTCCACTTCGCACATAATCGCACAACGGCAGGGTCAGGTGCCGAAACGAAGTTAATCACCGGAATAAAGGCAGTGAACTATGTAGCGTGAAGGATTTTTCCTACAATGAATACGGCTACAGAAACCAGTAGAACCAGTTTCAGTTCAAGCCTCAAGCCTGCCCTGGAGAATCACGTTGAGATAATGTAAATGTATGAGACATCTTCACAGACTGAAGTATGTTGAATGAATAAGACACTAAAAATTACATCATAAATATTTATTGAATAAAAATAATAAACATAAGTGACCACAATCATAACTGTTATAAGTTTGATAAATATCATGATTATATAAAATATTACACACTCCATTTGAATTGAAATATTTTATTGCTTCTAGTGGTGGTCTAAGATTTTCATACCTATCAAAATAAATTATGTTTTGCTCATTTTTCCTGTAACTAGTCCAGTGTGATCCGGATTTATCTTTATCATCTGAATCAATTATTCCCATCTCATTCTTATGTATTTTTACTGGTAAATTAGTTCTCATAAATACACCTCTGAAATGTGGAATTTTCAATTTTTTAACATACTTCAACATATCGATATTTGTAAGAGGACGTTTAGGTAATGTTATCGGTAGTTTGTTGAGGCTGGAGCCGGTCTTAAAAAAAGCCCCAATCCCGTCTTGTACGGTCTCAGATACAGTCCCTTGCCCATTGCTATAGACTCCATCGTTTTGTTGTGTCGCTGAGACTCGTCTAATTTGTAACAGTCAGCCGAGCGTATTGTTTTTATGATAAATCTGGAATGAAATTACTCTAGATTTAATATTTCCAAATAAGTGAATAGGCTTGAAAGTCTATCTCACTGCTTGTAACAGTCGGCTGGGTATTATTTCAGGTAGCGTTAATACCTCATCGACGTGTTACATGAATTAAGATTTGTTTGTTGGAACCTGCTCGGGTATCGAAGATCTTAGTTGATCCGTGTACCCTTAAGGTTCTTTCGAGCTGCCCCCACTAGGTGTATCTTTCAGCCCACCTAGAAGCTGTTTTTGACTATGAGGCCGCGATCCCTTCCAACGGACCACCTCGTACAATTACCTATACTTATATCTTTATATGATGAAGTTCGTGCATGAATGAGAAAGTGAGGTCCTCATTTAAATCGATTTTACTCTGGTAGTAAATCAGTTTTATATATAGAGTTTGATATCATTATCTGAATCCAAGTGCAGTGAATAAGTTCTAGTACACCGCCAACAGTTCATTAGTATTGATATTGTCGGTTGTAAAATATCATATACACCACATCCTATTTGTGTTTGTTGTATACATACCACCAACTGCTAATAACTTACATGTACAAAATCTATTTGAAACGTTAGAATCACTTGAATTACTATACGATCATAATATATCTATGGTTTCGGCGTTTACGTATTGTAAATTCATAATACTTCAGAAGTTGGAGAATAAAACTCAAATTTTACACAAAACTTTTAACATTTAATTTAAAAATGCTGACAAATTGTTTCACCACACTGTGGCATTATCAAAGCGAGGAGTTATCAACTAAAGCTAAATCTAAAAGTATGTCCTTAAATATCAGGGATCAGAATGTGGTGCAAATTGAGGGATGGGGGTGGATAATGGTGGGAGTGTGTTTACAAAATTGTTAACAAGCGGTGAATTATATGTGTCGATTTGATCATTTAATATTACATTATTATTGTTTTTTGCGTGTTTCAAAATTTCTATGGATTCTAATATATTAAGTTTATGTCCTTTTTCCTGAATATGTAGAATATCAGGGTTAAGGGTGAAATTGTGGTTATGTTCTAACAGGTGATTTGCGTAATTAGAGTCTTCTTTTTTGAGCCTGTAACTTCTCAAATGTTCATTGAACATTGAATCACCTGTTAGAACATAACCACAATTTCACCCTTAACCCTGATATTCTACATATTCAGGAAAAAGGACATAAACTTAATATATTAGAATCCATAGAAATTTTGAAACACGCAAAAAACAATAATAATGTAATATTAAATGATCAAATCGACACATATAATTCACCGCTTGTTAACAATTTTGTAAACACACTCCCACCATTATCCACCCCCATCCCTCAATTTGCACCACATTCTGATCCCTGATATTTAAGGACATACTTTTAGATTTAGCTTTAGTTGATAACTCCTCGCTTTGATAATGCCACAGTGTGGTGAAACAATTTGTCAGCATTTTTAAATTAAATGTTAAAAGTTTTGTGTAAAATTTGAGTTTTATTCTCCAACTTCTGAAGTATTACGATCATAATATACTAATATTTGGTGATTTCAACCAACCTCTTTTAATAAATATTCATCAGTGGATAGAAATCTCAACTTGCAAAACCTCCAACAATTTATCAATTTCTATGAACTGAAACAACACAACAATTGCTCAATAAATCAGATCGACTTCTAGATCTCGTACTATCAAATAATTATGCTTGTAATGTCATTCATGATGACCTACCATTCATCCCTGAAGATGATTATCATCCAACTTTGAATATTTCTCTAGTATTTAAGAAACAGGAAAGTGGAATTCCGTATGATGACAGAGCGTTTTTTTTTAATTTTCGTAAGGCAAATTTCCCACTACTCTATTCATTGCTTATGAATACAGATTGGTCAGTTATTGAAAACTGTACCGAAGTAAACTTAGCATTAGACACTTTTTATGCAATAATTCATTCAATAATGGACCAATGTGATCCTTGGTCACTCAATTTTACCAGTAAGTATCCATCCTGGTTCAACAAAAATATCATGAATGAGATCAAACGTAAAGAAAGGTTATTTAAAGGTTTAAAATCCAACTATTCAGAAACTACACATGATCAATTCAGAATTCTTCGTAGGTCAATAAAAAACCAGATATCACAAGCCTACAGGGAGTATAAACAGAAAGCTGAAAACTCGATCAAAACCGATCCCTCCTAATTTTGGACCTATATGCATAGTAAAAAAGGCACCTCAAGAATTTCGAATGTTTTATCCTTAAATGATAGAGAACTAACGAACCCGACTTCAATAGTGAACGCTTTTGCTGAATTCTTCGAAAGTGTGTATGTTCACTCTGACAGTAATAATTCCAACATCTCTAACAAACCAACAAATTTTCCAACAATATCAATAACATCATTCTCTGAAGAAGAGGTTTTACAATCACTTAAAAAACTGAAACCAAAATTCACAGCTGGAGATGACAAAATTCTAAGTTTTCTGGTGAAAGACTGTGCATACATTCTTGCAAAGCCACTTCAAGTAATTTTTAACATGGCCTTGAAGGCTGAATTTTTTCCTGATAGATGGAAAATATCAAAAATGTATCCAATATTGAAGTCAGGGGCTCCAAATAACATTCTGCACTATCGTCCCATAACAATTCTGTCAAACTTTGCAAAGGTCTTTGAGATGTGTCTTTATAACAACATTTTTCCTAATGTGATAAATAGTATAACTCTTTATCAACATGGTTTTATCAACAAAAGTTCAACAATAACGAATCTCGTGTGTTTTTCACAAACTGTCAGCACTGCATTAGATAAACAGCTACAGGTTGACACAATCTATACAGATTTCTCAAAGGCCTTTGATTAATTGAACCACCAAATCCTACTAAATAAACTTTCTTCTGTTGGTTTCGATAGTCATCTATTGAATCTATTGCAATCTTATCTTTAGAATCGTACGCTATTTGTTGAATACAAAGGTCACAAATCACTCGAATTTACTCCAACTAGTGGCGTTCCTCAAGGAAGTAATCTAGCTTCTCTCCTATTCTCTTTGTTTATAAATGATATTAATGCTAATATCTCTAGTAACATATTACTCTTTGCTGATGACTTGAAGATTTTCAGAACTATTGAAACAACAGAGGATTGTCTTATTCTACAGAAAGATCTTAATTCGATACATGAATGGTGCATACTAAACAAGCTTCCACTGAATATTCAAAAATGTGAATTTATGAAATATACCCTTAAACACAACATTATACAATTTGACTATGCAATAAATGACGTCATATTAGAACAAAGTACAGAAACTAAAGATTTGGGCATCATATACGATCAGAAACTCAGCTTCACATCCCAAATTAATCAAATCACATCTTCTGCGAAAAGAATGCTTGGACTTATCTTCAGGACGTGTAAAGACTTTCAAAACCATGAGTGTTTATAACACTCTTTAATGCATATGTCCGATCCCGTTTGGAATACGGCTCCTTAATCTGGTCACCCATATACAATGTGCATATACAACAACTCCAATCTTGTCAACGAATTTTCATGAAATACATGGCTTACAAACTAGATGGAGTATATCCATCCCAAGGAATTGATAATACAGTGTTGCTAAACAGATTCTCCCTCTTATCCTTAGAAAACAGAAGAACATATTATGCTTGTATCTTCATATATAAATTAGTTCATAATCTGACAGACAGCCCGGATTTGTAGTACCGAGACTAAGTAGCAGAATCGAAATTCTCTTCTATCTGCCTATACCAAGAATCAATATTTTGATAAAATCCCCAGTTTATAACATCTGTAAAATTTAAAATAACTTCCATTCTGAATGTGATATTTTTGTTGTTCCATTTGGATGCTTCAAGTACATAATTCGTAGCAAGTTAATTAATATGCAAGTCTAATTTCAACCTGATCCCAACCTCTCCTCATCCCAGTGAGGTGGAATATTCACACAATCTTTCTACTCTGCACATTGCAAATTCAATTAGAACTCCTCAGTGTATGTTGTTGTATTTTTCTTTTGTGTGCATCAGTGTTTATATAATATTATTATATTACTCTGCTGACTGTATATGCTATCTTCATAGTCTATTTAACTTATACTTTTTAATTACTGTAAACTATATTTAGTAGCAACCAGTGTTTGTACAATATATTATTCGATTATTACTAACATTATATGATATCTTTGTAATCTATTTCACTTATACTTAATCATAGCTGTGAACCACATATTTGTCTTGTAATTGGGATTACTCCTGTTAGACAATAAACCCCTTTTTCTTTTTTTTTCTTATATCTACCCAAGCGTAAACGAATATAAAATTACTACAAAATTTAGAAATGGAAATGATACATGAATTTAAAAACGTCAAATTCAGGTTCACCCCAAAATGGGAACCTGTGACACCGTTATCAATGTCGCTAGTTCTACCCCTTTCGCCAGCGAGCGAGTTCCTGCCAGGATCTCTAAAGAGTTTGAATCAAATGAAAGACACACGGAACAGTGATCGATTTCGCGCTCGATCACGTCGATGACTGATAGATAATGTTCAAAATTAAAGAATTCCTCCCTTTCTGGTAAGCTGGGGTAAACCTAACGACATGATAATCTATCATCTCCCCTAAGTAATCTCCGATAAGCAAAATTACAATTGGTCACTACTTAGCCTGAATGACAGGAAAAATATATATTAACGAATTAAACATTGGCGGGCGGAGCATGATCTGAAGATTAAAGAACCACATTATATTATATTGCCGATTCAGAGGTTGAAGTCAATTCTTCGTCAATCAAAATGCACTTACCCTGTTGGTCTGAATAACACAATTTCCTCTCGAACCCATTGTAGAAATAATGCACAGAGGATTTAAACACTCGATTTCTACATCGGATTAAATCTGATATGATAGGAAATTGTCACAAAATGATTTTTAAATAAGGGAACAATTATTTTACGCGTGACGCGAAAGACGCGAACAAGTCCAGCGCTGCTTTAGCCCCCAGGGATGGTAACTCTTGTTGCAATGAACACAAATTAATGAATTAATTTAATCTCTATCAATTTCTGAAATCTAGTTTGTCTAAATCTTGACAACATGATATTAATTGATTTGGTTTAATGCAACCATGGATCATCCTCGTGGACATGAAGCAAGCTGACTTACCGAACAAGTAGGTAGTTAAGAACTATCAGTAGGTGGTCGACAACTGTCTTTTTTTCCTCAAAGTGATTAGTTTCTATGAAATCATTGAAGCGGGGCCACCTCACGCTCAATGCTTAGAAGATATGTTCAATTTCGAATCCCGGGATCAAAACACGCCCATGGAATATAACTACAGCCAATAGGAATCTAACTAGACGGAAGAAATGCTCTGTTCAACTCCACGTAAACTTTTCCTGACTCAGGAGTAAAAAAAGTACCATTGACCTCGAGCCGTGCTTACGTTTGTAAAGCATGGTTCATGGCTGACCGGCCAATAATACAGGAAAGAGGACTCAGTTTACCGTCGCTAGGTCTGTCTGGTATATCTTGTTCAAGATATAATCATTTATAAAATTTTCAATTTGAATTTGAATCAATATTATTCAAAGGCCTCAAAACAAAAAGTGATAATCCGTCGGATTATTACATCACCCCCTTCTTCTAAGGAAGAGTGCGGTTCTGAAAGAACTCACTCCCTTCTCCGCCTCTGGTTTATTGTTTCAAAACCCTTCAGATGATATCCGCCTACCTAGATACGCGCAGGCATCTCTGCTGGAGCGCGTTTCAGCAGCTCCGCTCATGTAACATTATAATTCGCATTGTACAGCAATTAACGCTGTTTCCTCAAAACAACCAGAAAATAATAAAAAACCCTATATTACTACCTATAATATAACCTCGCAATACGTACAATAGATACAATTAACAAACTCAGTCATCACTTGAGCGCTTTTGTTGAGTCTGAAACAGTTCCGCTACCTACGCCACTGATCGAACGGAGAGCGAATCACTAACCCGCACTTACACTAGGTGTTCGAACTCGCGATGTCGCTGGATACGGGGTTCGTTGCTTCCAACCAAACGGCCAAATTTGTATGACTCGTTGGCAGCAGTCAACTGTAACTTATATTCTCGGTCATTTTGCATACGAGGGGAGGCATGAGGTTCTCCATCGGTATACGCGGCGGTTCCAACCTTATGGCGGCAGGTAGTCGACTGAAGCTAGTCCGGCGGTGTTCCATTGCAGGCGGCCAAATAAACCATAACACATATCAACATTCCATTCAACACACGGGTCCAATCCTCCGTGGTTACTGGCCTGCATTCCATTCCTCTTGGAATCCTCTTCTCTTGGTCTTCTCCTTTTCCATACCATAACATAAGTATCCAAGGTTGGTACTCCTCCTACAGAAATCCTAAACCTTGCATCGCCGAAATTATAATGCCCTCACTAAGTTCTGACTACTACCGATGTCCACACTTAACCATCTTTGGTGAAACTAGTACCCGCAATTAACCTGGATCTGGACTCGTTCGTGGTGATCCTTCGTTATCTGTGTCGATCAATTCCAAAAAAAAAACAAATACTGCGGACCGAGTGTTCCGTAACATGCTGATGGGCCCCGGCGTTAGCTTCCATGAACCCATAATATCGCACAACCAAAAAGATAATTGTTCCAGTTTGTAACCCTAAGCAATGACATGGTTATGTACGTAGAAGGAAAGCTACTACCAGCCAGCACATTGTTGCGGCCGTAATACTCCCGAACAAAAGAAGCTAAGTTTTCTAATCACAAAAAAAAAATTAAAACAACTGTTCCCTTTATTATGGGAGGTTAACATGAAAACCAATTAAATTCAACTTCCTTCCTCGTAACATAGAAGCGGAGTTACTCT
Source organism: Endomychus coccineus (assembly GCA_958510875.1). Lineage (NCBI taxonomy): Eukaryota > Metazoa > Arthropoda > Insecta > Coleoptera > Endomychidae > Endomychus > Endomychus coccineus. The sequence goes on from OY294070.1 coordinate 63,194,656, forward strand.
AAAGTTACTTAATATCTAACATGTTACCCTAGCACATATTTCGCAAATAAATAAAATAACAAATAATTCATGCAGGTAATACGAGCTGCCACACTAGAAATACATATACAAATTTTACACACAAAAAAAAACATTTTGTATAATCCGGCTCCTACTCTCTGCATGAATGAATTCCTTGTAAAAGTCCAAAATGTCGTACTCGCACCTAACGACAACACTAAACAAAAACTACCAGAAACTACCTCTTGAACATGTTTATCCAGATCACCTTCCCTTCTCTTTGCGCTAACTATATTTGTTGGCGTGGGCATAGTTTACCAAAAAAAAAGACAGTGGGGCGTCGAACATGATAAAAACTAAAAAAACATCTCCGAACCAAGTGGTCGAGGGCACTGTTCTAACTCATAAGCTCCTCTACTATCTCGCCTTCTGGGGGTGAAACGTCTCTCTCGTTCTGGACTGCCATCCGCGTATCCTTACATACTTACCCCAGCATCTTTCTACATTCATGACTCGAGGGTCAGAGCTTTTGTTCACTGAATTTACTAGATATAAGGCTCGAGGGCTCTTCTTTCTTGAAAAAAAAATTGACTTGAAGAGTCAAAGCTTCCGAATTCACTGACTTACTTCCGTCCATAGGGAACCAAGACCAAGACTCAACAAAAGAGAAATAACTTTACACTGCATATAAACTACTTGGTTCCGCTATGACGTTACTCGACCTAGGGTGATGGTGGCTATACAACATTTTTGGTATAGGAGTCTTGAAAATGAAGTACCTCTTAAGATAATCTACCCCGTCAATTATCTAGCATACAGGACGGCCACTAGAGCGAGTGCGCACTCAGCCCTGCCGGCAGATCTCGCGCTCGCCGCTTCTAAAGATATCGCCCCGTTTCCTCACTTATTCCAGGAATCGATCCCTTCAGCCGTTCATACATCACACATGCATTTCCGCTGTTCATATATCACACATGCATCCCTTTCAGCAATGACCACTCTCATTCCTGGAAGAGATGGGGTGGCATCTGGGGCAATCGGAGAGCGTGAGGGGTGATCGTTCCATCCCTGCATTTTCTGCCGTGTCGATTCTCCGGCTGATGCCTGATACGCCAAGAGATTTGGCAAAATCATTTAGCCACCGTATTGCATGCCCGCGAAGATGTAGGATGAACAATAAAGAAGGAACCGGGATATCTGGGAAAAGTGCTAGGGGAGGTAATATACCTACTCCAATGTAAACCCCGACCAGCCGTACTGCGGAGGACCGAGCAGTGCTTCAACGAACTTCCTATTATTGTTAACAACCAGAGTAAACTCATGGCACCGTTGACTCACGTCATCCAGAATGTAGCTGTTCAAATGGAATGTAATAGCCTTATGCCACCATTGTACCAAGTCGAGGGAACCTGGATCGGCCTCTCCCCACTACCACTGACGAGTCTCATATCACTGACCATTGAGATTAAAGCAGAGGACCAATTGAAGTTCCAACCGATCAAGCTGATTAGCGCAGGGTGACTTCACACATCCGAGGACTTGAGAAAAAGCCAACGGAACCTGATCTTCGGTATGGAAAGAGATGCAGTCCAAACGATGATAGCGCGACGGGTATCCGGTATGGAGTCCCTGGACCAAGGGTACAACACTTTCAAACTATTCAGCAAGGAAGAAGTTACCAGTCTCGTCAGGTCCACCATCCGACAGATATGGGGTTGGTTCGAAAGCATAGGGACCATCATGAACGGGCTGTTGGGCATATACTGTATATTCCGATTGGTGGAGTTCGTTGTTGGTGTCGGCCTAAATGGATGGAGCCTGTACCAACTATTTGGATGGGGTCTACATCTATTCGCATGTCTATGGAACACCCTCACCGCCTTCTTAGTCAACCGGCATCACTCCCATGGAAGCCCAGGGGATACAGTTCCATCCGCTTCATCAACCGATGTCACCCCCAGGGAACCAGAAGCAGCCGCAGATTCCACCGCCACAGATCTCACCGCTGCCACCATTTGTAACGGTCAGCCGAGCGTATTGTTTTTATAATGAATCTGAAATTAAATTACTCTAGATTTAATATTTCCAAATAAGTGAATAGGCTTGAAAGTCTATCTCACTGCTTGTAACAGTCGACTGGGTATTATTTCAGGTAGCGTTAATACCTCATCGACGTGTTATATGATTTAAGATTTGTTTGTTGGAACCTGCTCGGGTATCGAAGATCTTAGTTGATCCGTGTACCCTTAAGGTTCTTTTAAGCTGCCACCACTAGGTGTATCTTTCAGCCCACCCAGAAGCTGTTTTTGAGTAAAAGGCCGCGATCTCTTCCAAGGGACCACCTCGTACAATTACCTATACTTATATCTTTATATCTATTCAAGCGTAAATTCTGAAGGTCGCATTCACTGAGAGGTGATTAGAAATTACCAGTTAAACTCGTTAATTAAATAAAAAAATAAATATATATTGAATGAAAGTTAACAAAATCCGATACATTACATCACCGCAAGCTAAGTTTTCTAATCACAAAAAAAAAATTAAAACAACTGTTCCCTTTATTATGGGAGGTTAACATGAAAACCAATTAAATTCAACTTCCTTCCTCGTAACATAGAAGCGGAGTTACTCTAAAGTTACTTAATATCTAACATGTTACCCTAGCACATATTTCGCAAATAAATAAAATAACAAATAATTCATGCAGGTAATACGAGCTGCCACACTAGAAATACATATACAAATTTTACACACAAAAAAAAACATTATGTATAATCCGGCTCCTACTCTCTGCATGAATGAATTCCTTGTAAAAGTCCAAAATGTCGTACTCGCACCTAACGACAACACTAAACAAAAACTACCAGAAACTACCTCTTGAACATGTTTATCCAGATCACCTTCCCTTCTCTTTGCGCTAACTATATTTGTTGGCGTGGGCATAGTTTACCAAAAAAAAAGACAGTGGGGCGTCGAACATGATAAAAACTAAAAAAACATCTCCGAACCAAGTGGTCGAGGGCACTGTTCTAACTCATAAGCTCCTCTACTATCTCGCCTTCTGGGGGTGAAACGTCTCTCTCGTTCTGGACTGCCATCCGCGTATCCTTACATACTTACCCCAGCATCTTTCTACATTCATGACTCGAGGGTCAGAGCTTTTGTTCACTGAATTTACTAGATATAAGGCTCGAGGGCTCTTCTTTCTTGAAAAAAAAATTGACTTGAAGAGTCAAAGCTTCCGAATTCACTGACTTACTTCCGTCCATAGGGAACCAAGACCAAGACTCAACAAAAGAGAAATAACTTTACACTGCATATAAACTACTTGGTTCCGCTATGACGTTACTCGACCTAGGGTGATGGTGGCTATACAACATTTTTGGTATAGGAGTCTTGAAAATGAAGAACCTCTTAAGATAATCTACCCCGTCAATTATCTAGCATACAGGACGGCCACCAGAGCGAGTGCGCACTCAGCCCTGCCGGCAGATCTCGCGCTCGCCGCTTCTAAAGATATCGCCCCGTTTCCTCACTTATTCCAGGAATCGATCCCTTCAGCCGTTCATACATCACACATGCATTTCCGCTGTTCATATATCACACATGCATCCCTTTCAGCAATGACCACTCTCATTCCTGAAAGAGATGGGGTGGCATCTGGGGCAATCGGAGAGCGTGAGGGGTGATCGTTCCATCCCTGCATTTTCTGCCGTGTCGATTCTCCGGCTGATGCCTGATACGCCAAGAGATTTGGCAAAATCATTTAGCCACCGTATTGCATGCCCGCGAAGATGTAGGATGAACAATAAAGAAGGAACCGGGATATCTGGGAAAAGTGCTAGGGGAGGTAATATACCTAGTCCAATGTAAACCCCGACCAGCCGTACTGCGGAGGACCGAGCAGTGCTTCAACGAACTTCCTATTACTGTTAACAACCAGAGTAAACTCATGGCACCGTTGACTCACGTCATCCAGAATGTAGCTGTTCAAATGGAATGTAATAGCCTTATGCCACCATTGTACCAAGTCGAGGGAACCTGGATCGGCCTCTCCCCACTACCACTGACGAGTCTCATATCACTGACCATTGAGATTGAAGCAGAGGACCAATTGAAGTTCCAACCGATCAAGCTGATTAGCGCAGGGTGACTTCACACATCCGAGGACTTGAGAAAAAGCCAACGGAACCTGATCTTCGGTATGGAAAGAGATGCAGTCCAAACGATGATAGCGCGACGGGTATCCGGTATGGAGTCCCTGGACCAAGGGTACAACACTTTCAAACTATTCAGCAAGGAAGAAGTTACCAGTCTCGTCAGGTCCACCATCCGACAGATATGGGGTTGGTTCGAAAGCATAGGGACCATCATGAACGGGCTGTTGGGCATATACTGTATATTCCGATTGGTGGAGTTCGTTGTTGGTGTCGGCCTAAATGGATGGAGCCTGTACCAACTATTTGGATGGGGTCTACATCTATTCGCATGTCTATGGAACACCCTCACCGCCTTCTTAGTCAACCGGCATCACTCCCATGGAAGCCCAGGGGATGCAGTTCCATCCGCTTCATCAACCGATGTCACCCCCAGGGAACCAGAAGCAGCCGCAGATTCCACCGCCACAGATCTCACCGCTGCCACCATTTGTAACGGTCAGCCGAGCGTATTGTTTTTATAATGAATCTGAAATTAAATTACTCTAGATTTAATATTTCCAAATAAGTGAATAGGCTTGAAAGTCTATCTCACTGCTTGTAACAGTCGACTGGGTATTATTTCAGGTAGCGTTAATACCTCATCGACGTGTTATATGATTTAAGATTTGTTTGTTGGAACCTGCTCGGGTATCGAAGATCTTAGTTGATCCGTGTACCCTTAAGGTTCTTTTAAGCTGCCACCACTAGGTGTATCTTTCAGCCCACCCAGAAGCTGTTTTTGAGTAAAAGGCCGCGATCTCTTCCAAGGGACCACCTCGTACAATTACCTATACTTATATCTTTATATCTATTCAAGCGTAAATTCTGAAGGTCGCATTCACTGAGAGGTGATTAGAAATTACCAGTTAAACTCGTTAATTAAATAAAAAAATAAATATATATTGAATGAAAGTTAACAAAATCCGATACATTACATCACCGCAAGCTAAGTTTTCTAATCACAAAAAAAAAATTAAAACAACTGTTCCCTTTATTATGGGAGGTTAACATGAAAACCAATTAAATTCAACTTCCTTCCTCGTAACATAGAAGCGGAGTTACTCTAAAGTTACTTAATATCTAACATGTTACCCTAGCACATATTTCGCAAATAAATAAAATAACAAATAATTCATGCAGGTAATACGAGCTGCCACACTAGAAATACATATACAAATTTTACACACAAAAAAAAACATTATGTATAATCCGGCTCCTACTCTCTGCATGAATGAATTCCTTGTAAAAGTCCAAAATGTCGTACTCGCACCTAACGACAACACTAAACAAAAACTACCAGAAACTACCTCTTGAACATGTTTATCCAGATCACCTTCCCTTCTCTTTGCGCTAACTATATTTGTTGGCGTGGGCATAGTTTACCAAAAAAAAAGACAGTGGGGCGTCGAACATGATAAAAACTAAAAAAACATCTCCGAACCAAGTGGTCGAGGGCACTGTTCTAACTCATAAGCTCCTCTACTATCTCGCCTTCTGGGGGTGAAACGTCTCTCTCGTTCTGGACTGCCATCCGCGTATCCTTACATACTTACCCCAGCATCTTTCTACATTCATGACTCGAGGGTCAGAGCTTTTGTTCACTGAATTTACTAGATATAAGGCTCGAGGGCTCTTCTTTCTTGAAAAAAAAATTGACTTGAAGAGTCAAAGCTTCCGAATTCACTGACTTACTTCCGTCCATAGGGAACCAAGACCAAGACTCAACAAAAGAGAAATAACTTTACACTGCATATAAACTACTTGGTTCCGCTATGACGTTACTCGACCTAGGGTGATGGTGGCTATACAACATTTTTGGTATAGGAGTCTTGAAAATGAAGTACCTCTTAAGATAATCTACCCCGTCAATTATCTAGCATACAGGACGGCCACCAGAGCGAGTGCGCACTCAGCCCTGCCGGCAGATCTCGCGCTCGCCGCTTCTAAAGATATCGCCCCGTTTCCTCACTTATTCCAGGAATCGATCCCTTCAGCCGTTCATACATCACACATGCATTTCCGCTGTTCATATATCACACATGCATCCCTTTCAGCAATGACCACTCTCATTCCTGGAAGAGATGGGGTGGCATCTGGGGCAATCGGAGAGCGTGAGGGGTGATCGTTCCATCCCTGCATTTTCTGCCGTGTCGATTCTCCGGCTGATGCCTGATACGCCAAGAGATTTGGCAAAATCATTTAGCCACCGTATTGCATGTTCGCGAAGATGTAGGATGAACAATAAAGAAGGAACCGGGATATCTGGGAAAAGTGCTAGGGGAGGTAATATACCTAGTCCAATGTAAACCCCGACCAGCCGTACTGCGGAGGACCGAGCAGTGCTTCAACGAACTTCCTATTACTGTTAACAACCAGAGTAAACTCATGGCACCGTTGACTCACGTCATCCAGAATGTAGCTGTTCAAATGGAATGTAATAGCCTTATGCCACCATTGTACCAAGTCGAGGGAACCTGGATCGGCCTCTCCCCACTACCACTGACGAGTCTCATATCACTGACCATTGAGATTGAAGCAGAGGACCAATTGAAGTTCCAACCGATCAAGCTGATTAGCGCAGGGTGACTTCACACATCCGAGGACTTGAGAAAAAGCCAACGGAACCTGATCTTCGGTATGGAAAGAGATGCAGTCCAAACGATGATAGCGCGACGGGTATCCGGTATGGAGTCCCTGGACCAAGGGTACAACACTTTCAAACTATTCAGCAAGGAAGAAGTTACCAGTCTCGTCAGGTCCACCATCCGACAGATATGGGGTTGGTTCGAAAGCATAGGGACCATCATGAACGGGCTGTTGGGCATATACTGTATATTCCGATTGGTGGAGTTCGTTGTTGGTGTCGGCCTAAATGGATGGAGCCTGTACCAACTATTTGGATGGGGTCTACATCTATTCGCATGTCTATGGAACACCCTCACCGCCTTCTTAGTCAACCGGCATCACTCCCATGGAAGCCCAGGGGATGCAGTTCCATCCGCTTCATCAACCGATGTCACCCCCAGGGAACCAGAAGCAGCCGCAGATTCCACCGCCACAGATCTCACCGCTGCCACCATTTGTAACGGTCAGCCGAGCGTATTGTTTTTATAATGAATCTGAAATTAAATTACTCTAGATTTAATATTTCCAAATAAGTGAATAGGCTTGAAAGTCTATCTCACTGCTTGTAACAGTCGACTGGGTATTATTTCAGGTAGCGTTAATACCTCATCGACGTGTTATATGATTTAAGATTTGTTTGTTGGAACCTGCTCGGGTATCGAAGATCTTAGTTGATCCGTGTACCCTTAAGGTTCTTTTAAGCTGCCACCACTAGGTGTATCTTTCAGCCCACTCAGAAGCTGTTTTTGAGTAAAAGGCCGCGATCTCTTCCAAGGGACCACCTCGTACAATTACCTATACTTATATCTTTATATCTATTCAAGCGTAAATTCTGAAGGTCGCATTCACTGAGAGGTGATTAGAAATTACCAGTTAAACTCGTTAATTAAATAAAAAAATAAATATATATTGAATGAAAGTTAACAAAATCCGATACATTACATCACCGCAACGAATATAAAATTACTACAAAATTTAGAAATTGAAATGAAACATGAATTTAAAAACGTCAAATTCAGGTTCACCCCAAAATGGGAACCTGTGACACCGTTATCAATGTCGCTAGTTCTACCCCTCTCGCCAGCGAGCGAGTTCCTGCCAGGATCTCTGGAGAGTTTGAATCAAATGAAAGACTAATTAGCACACACGGAACAGTGATCGATTTCGCGCTCGATCACATCGATGATTGATAGATAATGTTCAAAATTAAAGAATTCCTCCCTTTCTAGTAAGCTGGGGTAAAAGTAACGACATGATACTCTATCATCTCCCCTAAGTGATCTCCGATAAGCGGACTTACAATTGGTCACTACTCAGCCTGAATGACAGGAAAAATATATATTAACAAATTAAACATTGGCGGGCGGAGCATGATCTGAAGATTAAATAACCACATTATATTATATTGCCGATTCAGAGGTTGGAGTCAATTTAACAGTTGTTCTTTGGCAATCAAAATGCACTTACCCTGTTGGTCTAAATAACACAATTTCCTCTCGAACCCCTTGTAGAAATAATGCACAGAGGATTCAAACACTCGATTTCTACATCGGATTAAATCCGTCGGATTATTACAAATTGTTGTTTGCCTAATTTAGTATCATTTACTGCCTTCGCTATTCCAGCAGCACCTCCACCTAGTGCACCGAGTGCACTTAGTGCTGCAAATATTGGTATAAGTGGTAATATGCCACCAGTTTTAGGTACTTGTATTACACGTGCAGTTTTTTAAGTTTTTCAACTGATTTCATTGCAGCCAGAATAGCATCATTGAAATTTTTAGGGTTACGTTGAACAACCTTTTTCTTAATTTGTTTAATTACATTCTCCAAACTTATTAACTTTTCCGTTTCTAACAACTTTTTTCCTTTGCAGTTTTGAACGTTTTTTAGATTTTTTTGATTTTTGTTTATTTGATACCATTTTTTCTTTTCGTAACCAATTTGCGTGTTAACTGTTTGAAAATCGTTTTTGTACTGAACATTTCAACACTCGTTAATATGTTTTTATTTTTTCACCGATCCATCACCGGCATCATCATCCAACTTACGTTTATTGTTATTTGATTCAAGTTCCAGCTTTTTAGTAGTAGTGATATCAGCTTCATCGTCTTCATTAAAACGTATTTTCTTTTTTCTCGCGATGAGTTTAGGACGTTCAGTAATCCTCATTTTTCTAAAAGGAATTGTACTATCACCATCTTCTTCTTCTAATTTTCTTTTTAGTGGTGATGGTTCAATAATACTCATTATAGGAGTGTTTAATGTAATATCTTCCGTTTCCACATCATCCACTTTCTGTTTTCTAACTTTATTACATATTTTTCTTTCTTTAAAAGCAATTGTACTATCATCTTCTTCTAATTTTCTTTTTAGTGATGGTTGTATTATGGGGGTAATATCTTTCGTTTTCACATCATTCAATTTCCATACTTCATTTTTTATAGTATATTTCCTAGTATTTGTTTCAGTTTTTATTGATGCGTTGTACTGTCTTATATTGTTTAAGCTGATTTCAATATTTCTTGAAAAATTTTCTACTAACTTTTTAGCCTTTTCCATGGACTTGAAGCAATAATTAACAATTTGATTGCAATTATTGTTGCATCCCATACCAAGTTTTACTTTAGCCTTCATCGTACCAGCTATTCCCAATGCAGCCATTTTTTCACCTAACGATGCATTTTGAGAATGAAATCTAGCAAGAGCTTTAACAGCCAGCATTTTGTCAGCTTCATGGCGACGTTTAATATCCTTTTCCTGAGAATATGCTATGTCATGTTGTTTACACGCGTCATCTAATTCATTTACCCCCTTATCGCCTCGAGCTAATCTTTTTTCAAGTTTTGTACCAGGACCGCAATATCTATATCCTGGTATATGCATTTCAAACGGTGAATTATTTATAACGCTCCCCCTTCACAATATTCGAATGAAATTTCATTTTTCTTATTTTCGTTTAGATTGTAACTTAATCAATGTTCAGCCTTAACTGATTATAAATGTAAACGAATGATAATGTTATAGTTACAGCTGATTCATTATTTGGAGAAGAGAGCAATGAAAGTGATAAAACAGCGAACAACTTTGAGTGTAAATAATCACGATTTAGTTCAAGATAAGAATAATGGAAAACATGGCTTACTTTTACCTTCCACGATAAGATGTATAATTGTAGGCCCGTCAAACTGTGGAAAAACTAATGTGATGATCAGCTTGATCGAACACGAAAACGGATTGAAATTTGAAAATGTTTACTTATACTCAAGATCCTTACATCAACCTAAATACATATATTTGGAAAAATTATTAGGACTCATCAAAGGTATTGGTTTTTATCCGTTTAGCAGCAGTGAAGAAATACTAGAGCCATCTAAAGCAAAGCACAATTCACTATTTATATTTGATGATGTAGCATGGAATAATCAAAACGTGATACGATATTATTTCAGTAGGGGAAGACACAATCATGTGGATTGCTTCTATCTTTGTCAAACTTATGCTAAAATCCCTAAGCACTTGATACGAGACAATGCGAATGCATTCGTTCTTTCCAAACAGGACGAGCTGAATTCAAAGCACATTTACAATGAACATGTGGGCACCGATATGACTTTTGAACAATTTCGAAATATGTGTGCTTTATGCTGGCAGAAACAGTACGGTTTTCTATCAATTTTTAAACATAACAATATAGTCGATGGAAGGTACAGAAAAGGTTTCGATCATTTCATTCTTCTTCAATAAACCACTTCTCTCATCCGCTCACAGATCAGACCAGTTCGAAGCAGTTCTAAGCGGTTAAAAATCTGTACTTCTCTCATCCACTCACAGATCAGACCAGTGCAAAGCAGTTCAAAGCAGTTGAAAAGCTGCTTTCAGATCTGAAGAAAAAGCGGTTAAAAAGATTGAATATTAACAAAACAATATCAGATGAGAAATCAACTGTAACCACATCAGACCTATTCCTAAAAAATAAACATGAATATTAATGATAGACATTTGAAACGAAGACTCATACAAAAGCGTAAAGATGTTAAGAACAAATTAGATATACTGAAACATGGTGAGATCGTTCAAGCAAAAATGTTTTCACCTATAACTAAACATTTAAAAAATATTGAACATAAGTTAGATTCATCAACGAATAATAATAAAGTAAAAAATCAACATGAAGAACCTGAAGTTAGTGATGAAAATTTCACTAAATTTGATGATAATAATAAACATTTCAACAAAGCTAAAATGGAAATTGATTTTCAAGATGATGAAGATGATGCGAACCATGGAAAAACATCTGCTATTGATAATTTATCAGATACTATGTATCATGCAACACCAGTTCCTGAAAAGAAAATAAAGTTCACACATTCTACACCAAAGCAAATAAATTGGTTTGAGAACGTAAGCGCAATAGTAGAACCAAGCAGTTTGAAGCAATTCATTATAGAAGAACTCGATTCGAATGAACATGAAAATTCTGCAGACAAATCAGCCTTACTACTACATAAGACTCGCAAGGATGAAATAGATGAAAAATCTTTTATAGATTATTTAGAGCAGTACGATTCGTTACCGAGTAAATACATACGAGATATGATTACTGATAATAACAATGAGATTGATCATAAATATGGTGTTAGGCATAATCCTACGACAGAAAAATTTTACATTGGAAACTCATCTTTAAAAATGAACGGTTCAGATGTAGTTGTAAAAGATAAGACGTATAAAGGTACACAGGGACTGTATGAGTTGCTTTCTAGAGAGAATCCTCAACACTTTACGGCTGAAGATGAAAAATCGTATAGAGATATTATTCTGAAAACAAATGCACATAGAAGATACTATCAATCATCGAAGCAAGTGGATGATAGTAAATTGGATAAATATGAAAAAATTATTGCACCTATAATTGGACGTGGAATGTTTATGCAGGCCACTAACAATCCAATCGAATACGTTCACTGGGATGATTCAAATGAACTTGTTGGAAGATTACGTTCATTAGTTGCATCACAAGAAGCAGGTCATACAGGTCATGCAAATGAAATAAATTCTATCATAGAAGAGTTACGTAGAGCTAAAATTATGAAATGAGTAAATTCATAACTGAAGCCAAACAACAAGTTGTTGAAGAAATTCATAAATCTGCTCGCATTAATTTTAAACGTCGTAAAGTAATATTCAAATCCCTCATCGATTCAATTCAAGATGATCTCGTCGAGATGTTACCGTATTCCAAGGAAAACAATGGATTCAAATACATTCTAGTTGTAATTAATTGTTTCTCAAAATTTGCGTGGGCTTTTCCTCTCAGAAACAAGTCCAGTCCTGAAGTTACTAATGCTATGGAGAAGGTGTTCAAAATATAAAAGCCGAATAATTTACAAACCGATATGGAAACTGAGTTTTTTAATAAGAATTTTCAAAAGCTATTAAGAAAATATCGAGTGCATCATTTAGTCAAAAGAAGGCCTCAATCGTTGATCGGGTTAATAGAACCTTGAAAAATATCATGTGGAAGGAATTCAATTTACAGGGAAACTATGAATGGTTAGATTTACTAAAACGTGTGGTACACAAGTACAATACAACAATACACAGGACAATCAAAATGAGACCTGCAGATGTTAAGAGGAAACATGAAGAAACGCTTTTAAAAACAGTATACAACCGAATAAAATTAACTGATAAAAATCAGAAATTCAAAGTTGGTGATCACGTTCGCATTTCGAAAACTCGAGGTATTTTCGATAAAAAATACATGCCTAATTGGTCTACCGACATTTTTACAATCAAAACAGTTCAACTTACTAATCCAACCACGTATTTATTGCAAGATGTCAACAATCAAGACATTCGAGGTGGATTACAATTGCAAAAAGTTAAATATCCTGATGTTTATTTGGTAGAGAGAATTTTAAAACGTAAAAACAATAAAGTCTATGTTGAATGGTTAGGTTTTCCAAATAAATTCAATAGTTGGATAAGTTCTGATGATATTGCATAATTATTTTATTATATTTCTTCATTATATATGTTAATTGACATTTACTAATAAGTAATAATAGTAAAATCTGTATTTATTTTTCTCATAATTGAAAACATATATCGTATAAATAATTCCCTAAGCAACAAGTTAAGTCATGGAATGGAAATGTATAAAATTAAAGTTGGATAAATAAAAAACAATATAAATTGAACTTTTAATGAAACGCAATTCCCTTTTTTCTTATTCTTTTTATTTAAAATATATTTTAAAATAGATAAATATTCTATGTTCCATATTCAACACTTTCCCCAGAATACATTCAAGGTTGCTAATTCTCCTTTGAAACCGTGAGCGATCTACAGCAGCCTGACACCAATCTGATTTTCGTGCAAGTCTGTATGCAAATTCCCAAACTATCATTTTATGAACTTTATTATAGTCTTCACGTATAGACACCTTCTTCATTTTTACACTTTGACTTTAAATTATAAAGAAATTATTTATTAGCTTTTAAAATGATAATGATGTTAATTTCCAATATCATGATGCAACTATGTATAAAGACTTGTAAAATTGATCATGTGTTAGTAAAATGAATGCAGATTACCTTGTTTATCACAAAAGATGATACAATAAAAACAAATGGTGCAATAAAAACAAAATTTTATGCAATAAGCCAAAATTAGAATGAAGATTACCTTGTTTGTCACAAAAGATGATGCAATAAAAACAAAATTTTATGCAAGAAGCCGAACCTCATGCGAATAACATTACCGAACGAACCGAAACTTCAAGGTCAACCAAACCGAATGGTGAAATTAAACATGTCATAATTGATTTACCGCATAAGATGGATTGGTTCTCCATGGAAATTCAGCGACACCACTGATAAAATGCATGGTCTAAATTGGGACAGCTCATATCCTGAATATCTACCCAATGAGAATATCACAAATTTTTTGATGGAAAATATTTGCTGCAATAATATTATTTTTGTGAAAGGGTCTTTTGAAAGAAATGTTTGCTAATAAATAATATTGTGAACGTAGATAGTTTAAGATGTCCTACATGTAGTAAACTTTAAAAAAATATAGCAATTCTCATTGTAATTTACATTTACATAATAGTTTGAATTGTGCTAACGATCATGTAAACTTAATATACCAATGGATTTTCTAATAAATAAAAAATTCAGTAATATTTGTTTTTATCTATCATCATTATTGTATTATAATATCATACCTCTCTCTATATCTAGTAAAACTGTTTGAAACATAAAAAAAAAGTTACGTAATAACTAATAATAATAATAATAATTATCTGTATACTACTTTTCAGACTATTTTGTTTAACGAATGTTAATTTTCATTCTTCCTCTTGTTTCTAGAATTGTATTAACCCCAAATGTTGTCATTATAATTGTTATTAGATTTTACCCATCAGTAATAATCTTCCCCAATGATGTCATCTTCTACGGCCTGTTTATAACTTTTCTCCATAATAACCCAATCGTCATCCATAAAAGGTTGTGCTTGGTATATAAAGAAATGTCTTCCCAAACTACCAGCAACCATATTACGTAGTTGATATAATTGTTCTGATTCAAATATTTGTTCCATTATGGCCTTATATAGGGGAAATTCTACAGGATCACTTGTTTTAACTTATATAGTTGATGGTATTGGAGCTATGATTCTTGTTTTGCTTGTTTGATTTAGTTGAGAATGCATTTAGTATTTATACTCTAAAATAGCATTTTTATAGCTTTGAAATAGATTAATAAACAAGTAATGATGATGCAACTAAGCGTGATTGCAATACGGTGCCACGAAGACTGAGAAAAATCAAGTTTGAACAAACATGTTTTGTTAATATTCAGAAATAGCAGAGAAAAGGTGAAAAGGTTATCTATTTATTACTAGCACTATTGCGTGGTGATAAAATCAGGGTTGCTGTGATATTTATCAGTGTAATTGCAATACGGTGCCACAAAGACTGAGAAAAATCAAGTTTGAACAAACATGTTTTGTTAATATTCAGAAAAAGAATTGTTTTTTTTTCTGCAGTAATATGACTGGAGATAACCCCAGTTATGGAAAGCAACTTCAGCGATTGAATCAACTTAAGAAAGAAATGGAAATTATGGGGGATCGTAGCAAGAATCATCATGTTGAAAGATGGCTTAAGCAATGGACTCTCAAATATGAAAAATTTAAAAAACATGTTGTATTCAATTCTGTAACTAAAAGTTTCTCAGAAATGAAAATACAGTAGAATGTATACTAATTCAAATTCAATCTTTCTACCTCAAGCAAAATGAATTTCCTTTCCAATTATTCAACAATTTATGAAAGATAAAAAGACAACAAAGATATTTTAAACATGTACATACATCTTTGAATTGAGAAGTGGAACTTATTTAGAATGCAGATTATCTTGTTTATCACAAAAAGATGATGTAATGAAAACAAAATTTTATGCAATAAGCCGAACATAGTCGAACCGAAACTTCAAGGTCAACCAAACCGAGTATTACCGAACATAGCCGAACCTCAATCCAACCACGTATTTATTGCAAGATGCCAACAATCAAGACATAACTAAAAGTTTCTCAGAAATAGAAATACAATAGAATGTTAACATTTCTTTATTATTTAAAAACCTAACAATACGGTATTTCAAAACATCTTCAAGTTAATTACATAACAAAAAGTTATTGATAATTATAATCGAGGTTTTTCGGGTGTTTCTCACCACGGATTCACTTTGCCAAATTTGTATATGCGCACGGAAGACTCCAGATTAGGATGGTCTGTTTCGCCACCACATATTTTTGCATTTATATTTCACTGGGATTGACATTGCTTCAAATTTACTTCTTTATAACTAGTAGACTGTTTATACTAATTTAAATTCAATCCTTCTACCTCAAGCAAAGGAAATTTCCTTTCCAATTATTCAACAATTTATCGAAAATAAAATGGTGACAACAAAGATAATAATAAGTCGAACATAGTCGAACCTCATTCGAACAAGATTACCGAACGAATCGAAACTTCAAGGTCAACCGTATGAACCAACAAATAGAACTCATTTGGAATGCAGATTACTTTGCTTATCACAAAAAGATGATGCAATAAAAACAAAATTTTATGCAATAAGCCAAAATTAGAATGCAGATTACCTTGTTTATCACAAAAGATGATGCAATAAAAACAAAATTTCATGCAATAAGCCGAACATAGCCGAACCTCATGCGAATAAGATTACCGAACGAACCGAAACAGCAAACTCCTGTATATTAGTTTTTGGTAACAGAACCCTGCTTTGTTGAACATTCATATTTTGATTGACTGGTTGCACATTTGGAGTCGGTAATATTGATTGAACCTCGATTAATGATTCTTGTGCCTTCGTAGGGACCTCAAAGAATTTGTCGTCACAAGAATCTCGTTCGAATTGTTGAGTACCGCTGTTATCTATTAATTCAATTTGTTTTTGGATGTTATCTAATTCCATGTATACCTGCTCAATTTTGTTTAAACGCATTTTTAGTTCTTTGATTTTTGTTTTATCAACTTGCAAATCATTTACAAAGTTATGAAATTTCGTCAATTGTGTTTTTAGAATACCGCGGCATGCTGCAAGCTCTGCTTTTCGTTCGGCCATTATTTCATTATGCGTGGCTGAAACTATTTAATCCAATAACAATCTGATAACTCTATATATTATATGTGGAAACAAGATATCGTGAAACGTTTATATTTTGAATTGCACTCAATTATGCAACTAATAACAAACTGTTTTGTGAATAGAACGAGGTCTATGTAGACCTCTTTGTGTGAATATGAGTAGAGCGAGACAGATCGAGCAATAAATGCAACATAAGAACAAGGATGGACTTACAGTAGGCGGTTCCGCTGTTGTTCCTTGTCGGGCGGTGAGCGCTTGAGCGGTGTCGGTATCACTTTGATGTGGTGGTGCACGTTCGTTGCTATGTCGTGAGCTCGATGCCAATCGCTTTTGAATTAGCGATAATCGTTGATTTTCATCCGTGCCGAAGGATCATAATGTTGAGAGCTGATTGTATATTTGGTCGTAAATCAAATTCAGTCCTCGTATTGTCAATAACTTTTATTAGTTTACAGGATATATAGTTATACGAGTAGAAACGTGTAGATTCGCACCTTTCTGCCCAGAATAGGTAGGTACAACAGATAACATTACGTGTAAACAAAATTGACTTGTACCCACTAACGTGAAAAGAATGTTCAACGGCCAAGTCACACAACATTAACTATAATAATAAAGAAATCACAGTAAGGAACCATTACTTTTTAGAGATAAACAAGCAGCTCCATCGAGGCTTGGCTAGTTTTTTACAGAATGTTTTTGGTGGGATAATATTTTCAGTTCCCCAACAGAAACATTTAATACGTCTTAGAAAGATATTTGACCGACTCCGACAATCCAACTTAAAAATTCAACTGGACAAATCGGAATTTCTAAAGAAGGAGGTTCAGTACTTAGGCCATATCATAACACCCCAGGGGGTAAAACCTAATTCCGATAAGATCAATGCCGTAAAGCACTTCCCAATTCTCAACACACGGTTTACTAGGTTACTATAGACGTTTTATAAAAGATTTCGCCCAAATTACGAAACCAATGCGGATAGAATACGAAAGTTACACACTCTAAAGAATTTCTAGAATCTTTTCGAAATTGCAAACATCTATCAATAAAAATACCCCAATTTTGACAAGCCTTTTAACCCGACTACTGACGCTAGAAATTTTGCGGTTGGATTCGTGTTATCGAAAGGAAACCTACCAAACGACCTACCAGTAACGTACGCTTCTAGAACTTCAAACGAAAGCGAAACTCGATATTCAACAATCGAAAAAGAACTACTTGCAATAGTATGGGCCTGTAAATACTTTCGTCCATATATTTATTGAAGGAAATCTACTATCTACACCAATCACCGTCCATTACAATGAATATTCAACTTAAAAGGACCCAATATCAAGTTAATACGTTGAAGATTGAAACTCGAAGAATATGACTACAACATTTTACATGAAGATGAAAAACAAAATGCGAACGCGGACGCATTTTCCCTAATTCATATTAATGCCATAGATAATACTAGTATATTTACCATTTAACTTTACCATTTGGATTGAATTGTAAAGCTCAGAGATCTGTAGTCGCCAGTTGTTCTACCAGGGTTAATAGAGCTATAAGACTGAATTGGATCGAAGTTTTTGAAAAATGAGTGTTCTAAATACTTGATCTCATAGACGATAGTGTTGAAGTACTTTTAAGCAAACAGACACATAATCAGCGGGAACTTTAATGATTGTTTTTAAGTCGCCGTTCAATGCATGAATGCATGGAGTATGCTTCCATTAGCGTGTGACTTTTTTCAAGATATTTTTGCTGTATTACGACGTCGTCTGTTAGATCAATATTAAGAAGAGCATTTGCCAAAATTTGCATCAAAAGTGCAGCCATCGCTATATAAAATAACTTTTTTATCATCAGTCAATGTTGGAATCAAGTTATTTAAAAAATCGGATATGATTGAGGAAAATTCCTGTGCTGTAAGTGCTCCTCCTATTTCATTTCAAAGATAACATGTCCCTTCTTTAGTTTTCAGGTTGAATTTTGTGGAATTATGAACTGTTAGTTTCATTTTATTATACATTATAGACACATTAGATTTCGGCGATAAGAGTACTGACTGTAGGTCCACAGCAAACACTTTCTCTTCATTTTTCTTGCCTTCTTCTTTTCCTCTTCTTGCTTCTTCCTTCTTTTTCAGATGTAAAAACTACTAATCTTCTTCTATGGCTTCAACTTTGTAGGCAATACAAATATCACCCTCGACCAATTTTGAGCGGAGTGAGCTTAAATTTTATTCTTGGAAGATCTGTGAAAATTTGGCCATGGAAAGTGACTTTTCATTTTTACTCTTGCACCAATCGTTAACGTAACATTTCTTAAGAGTTCTTCTTTGGATCTCCATATTGGTTCTAGATATCTATTCTTTGACTAAGCCCTACAATGATGAGATTCCATAGAAGGAAGACTTGATGAAAAGTCATCCAAACATTTCATATGGGAAGCGGAAGGCTGTTGTCTGAATGTGAGCCATGAGTTTTTTCTCCATTTTGAGCAGTATTTTCTTGTATTATATGTTGTCTTCCATTTTTCTTCTAGTTCAAACTACTCCAGGGTCTAATACCTGATGTTCTGTTAGACATTCCTTCACATACTCTAATTTTGTTTCCATTGACCTTTAAATAATATTCAAAACTGTTACTCCGTCTTCATCTGTTTTATTATTTTCTAACTCTAGTTCTGTACACAGGTTTCTTTACAATAAGCATATTGCTGTACATTTTTTATCTTTTCAAGACAAGTTCCAAAAATAGTTCAATATTTCTTGTCTATCAGCATCAGAAACTAATTTGAGTGTTTTCATTCATTGAACGACAGTTGCATCTAGGCTTGAGAACTCTGATTTCTTTAACGTTAAATATCAATTTTTCTCCTCCTCTTTTTCTTCCCACACTTGTTGTTGTTCCACTCACTGGTTTTAACTCCATGTCTTTTGCGTCTGGTCCTCTTGGCCTATTCCTCCATCAAAATATTTCTCTGAGAATCTTCACTGTTTTCTGGAACGCTCTGTAAACCAGGAGACATACAGATTGCTTCTGGGCTGAATAGTGGCGGGAAAGGCTATTAATAATGTATCTATCGGTGTGAGTAGGTTTTCGGTACACAGAATGTCTCAAAGTATCGCCAGTCTTTGGACTAACTATTACTTCCAAGAACGGGAGTGAACTTTTCGATTCAACTTCCATGGTGGAACGGATATTGGGTTGTAATGAATTTGAATGATTGCGGAAGGAAGCAAGATTTGATGCCAACATTTCGGCTTGAGAACAGATGATCGGAATGAGTGGGGAACACATGGAAGCTCTCGAAGACTTCTCGCAAATCTTACCATCGTACGGAAAATATGTGGAAGATAGACAAAAATTAATAAACGGAAGTAAGTCCATTGAAATGTTTTTGGCAGGTAACAGTTGAGAAGTTATGGAAAGGTGTCCTATTCCTGCGAGTAATGCAATGGTACTTTTTTTCAATACGACATTCTTTAAATTTGATTCATTCTTTGCAAATAAACATAATCCTTCCCGCCGATAATTGCATCTACAAAAGATAATAATAATAAATCCTTGAATATAACTATCTCGAGTAATTAGTTTATTTGTCATTGTCATGTCGCTTTTATTCAATTTTTTATTTTCTGTTGCGTCAAAAAAAATGATATTGTTTTACTACAACTCCGTTAGGTCAGTTTTTGGGACTATATACTTTATTTAACAGTTGTTCATCATAATCAATACTGAGTCTGGAAGATTTGTTTGTACTTTCCGATTCAACTTTCTTCACTTCAAAATCTAAGACGGAGCACACCTTTACTAAATGTGTTGCCCATGTCCTTTTCTTCGGTGGAAGCAGCGTCCAACATATAGCCGCAGTTTACGCGATTGTGCCGCAGAATTGGAATTCATAATTTGTACCTATTCCTCTTATAAAATTTATAGATTATTTTGTATCCAAGTTTGAAAACCTCCCAATGAATCCAACAAGTAGCCAAATCATTCAGTGGTTTATTTCTGTATCTGAACTTTTCAAAATTAGAATGTTTGGTGATCGTTTCATAACAAAACAAATGGATCGGCTTGGTATGGGGATGAGGCCGGGAGAATTGGGAGTCCAATCTGACACAGCACCAAAGTTATTTCCTCTGCTGTAATTCAGCACGGTACATTGACACGGTATCATGTGAAGATGACTTATCGTCTATACTATGTGAAGGTGTTCCTTCAGTAAACAGTGTCCTGTGAACATTCCTACAGACCACAGAAGTTGGTTTCCTGCTAGCTCCATTGATTAATGTCATTTTGGTTTGCATGTTCTATCTAAGGAAGGTAGTACCACAATGAACTCTGATTATGGGAACAACGATGATTATTATTATATTTGTTATGCTTCACTCCTTCATTTTCATTCTTTTCCAATGTTTCCACTGAAGTAAAAACTAAAACTCTCGAACAAAGTTAAATACTCTGATTAAATTAAACATGTTTCTATAAAACTAATCTTTCTCCACAAATCTACTTTTCCAACACTAAGCACATTTGAATATTTTTGTTACCTCATTTCCATACTTCTTCATTCTCAGTTAACTTCAGACTCAACTTTTTCAGAACAATAAAAATACTTCTGTTCAATATATTATTGCTGATTGAAAAGAAGCCAAGGGAAAATGGAAGAAACGTAATAATTGTCAACCGTCGACCGGATGTTTATGATCTAGATAAATGATAATACATACTACATACTTCTACTCTTCGATTCTCAACCACTATACTCTTTCCTCAATCACTATTATCATGGAATTTGTTGATTATTGACGGAATTATGATTAGGAATCTAATCGGGATGACATAAACCCCTTTCATAAAGGAATCATGACATTATAATGTTCTTATAAGATTAAATTTCTATCAGTGTATTTAAATATTTACAGTTAAGATCACCGATGTTTACAGCATCAAGAAGAATCTCATTATAATTTAGAGAATCTCTGAGTAAACAGTTATTCGATTGTTTTGATTACCTGATGTCATTATTAAGTTCATACTTAGATAGTAGAGGAACGATTTGTTTTCTGTGAGTTATTGCTGTGGAAGGATTGGTGAGTACCTACTTTTCATATTGTAAAACTTAAGTTTCACGGACCAAACTACTATCGTAATAACCACATACTTCCAATATAACTAATTGGACAATTCTGACTGATTTTGAAAGGGTGAAAATTCGCGTCATAACACACTGAGAATGGACAACATGTATTTTACATAAAATTCAATAACCAATTGTTATCAAGTTATAATAATAATAATAATAATAATAATATTCTTTATTTTTATGTTGACATTACATGGAATGTATAGGAATAGTTATAGTTGAAGAGCATAATATAAGTATTACCTATGATAAAATGTCTTAATTAAATGGGTAAAAAGCAGAGCGTGTATATTTAAATCTAATATAATAAAAATTAATATATAATCCAAGATGATATGAAAGTAATACTAGGATTTAGTATGTTCATTATATTCACTCAAAATATAAAAAACATTTTCCAGTAAGAAGGATTTCAGACCAAGTTCGAAAGAGGATATAGAATCACAGTTTTTAATATGATCTGGGAGGTTATTGAATAATTTGACACCATTTGACGGCATTCCTAAATATCATGTGAAAATTTTATAAAAACTTACCAAATGCTCAAAATCCAGAAAATCAAATAAACGTTATAATTCTTGATACAATCTTAATTGACTGATCTTGTTTACAGCAACAATGCATTGAATAGTTGGACAGGAATAAAAGGAATATTTACAGTAAAATTTAACAAATATCATTGTAATTCGATGTGCGTGTTCAGAATACTTGTAGTCTTCTCTTTTCTGAATTGAGTACCGAAGTTGTCGATCCCGCTGAAAAAGTAATTAAAATAAGACATTATGATGAATTTGCTTTGAAAACATTTCTCAATGGATTATCTTATTATTTACAATTAGTTGTAAGACTTAGAAATCCTCAGAACCGAAGAATTAGAATTCTGTACACAGGACTGAAGTGCTCTACGGGGACACAGAAAATCACAAAAGCCTCCTGATACATTTGAGAAAAGAATGTTTTGGGAAGTATAAGGTTGAGCAGCAACAACAGGCTTCATTCATTTCGAGACATACACAACCATCGAGGAAATTTTGTCACTGGAGAAGGGGAAAACATCAGCTCTAAGAGAGCTAAGACTCACAGGTGTACCGTGTACATCCCACAAACACACATCAAATGCGTCTAAGTTATTAAATAACAAAATATCCACAATTTCACCATTCTAATGTTTGGCCCAATAATTCAGCATTTCTAAATTCACAATAATTTTAATAAATTTATTAATCCGAGAAACTATGTCAACCCTATAACAGAATTTTTCAAGTCACGTATACAAACCATTGATAAATCTACGATCTAACGCGTTGATTGTCAATGATACTATTTCTTGCAATTTCTGGGGACAGGCTTTTTTTCGTTCAAGAGTCTCAGAAACATGATTGGTTAATACCAATCGTGCCAGATATGAAATTGTTCTCTTAAACAGGATATTGATTGCGAAGCAAGTTTGTTTCACGCGAACTCTTAAACCAAAATGTTGCACAGTGTGAAGCACTCGTGCCTTGCGGATATGCATGTATGAACTGAATATTTCTGAATGAAACGGTAAACGTACTTAACATATTCGCTTATAATCCTGCTTGAAATTTACACTATTCACAATGAATAAAGTAACATTTTATTTTATTGTCTGGTGGGCAATTTTTCTTAATTAACATCTGACAGACCTCTTGTTGTAGATTATTTTCTTCATGAAAATATACTTCATATAACTTTCTTGGTTTTTGTTGTCTGGAAATATTTGTTAATTACCTTGTCAGACTTAATTTTGGATGAGTAGCATCCATGCAGAAGATAGGTGTCAGGCTCCACCGCTAACATTTAAAAACAACTCAATTTGAATATTAAATCAATAAAAATGTGTCTGCCGCTGAAAACGAGCTTTTACTATGTCAAACTCAAGTTTTAAGCGCCTAATCAATTATTTTTTGTTTTAAATAAGCGTCAACGGCGGCCAGGTCTGAACACCATCAACATTCTTTCTCAGAAATTTCTTTCATCTATACAAATTGGCATGTCATCGGAAAAATGACAGATTCGGTATTTTAAGCGCCACAAAGACGTTTTCCAATTTTAAAATGTGATCTGACTGAAAAAAAATTGAATTGTAATCCTAAATTGAAGTCTAAGATCCCTATTATATATTGAATTACGTTTTTCACCATAACAATGTTTTTTACCAAGATAGACTTGATGAAGAAATTATTTGTGACATAAGGTCTGTCAGAATCTGACCAACAAAATTTCCGTCCAGATAAGTTCTAATCACGGTCTTATAGACAGGTCTGGAAACTCGAGGCTGTTTCCTAACTGAGCAGTGAGTCGCTTACGCGCCCAAGTGCGCGTAGTACTAAAAGTCGTCACGCAGGGATGTACGACCGTGGGCGTCACGTAAGAGTATCATCTCGATCTCTATGAAGAGTATTCTGTGACTTTTGACAGTTAATTTGTAAACAGAAGGAATACCTGCGTTTTCAGCAAAAATGAAACCGTGCATTGTGCCGAAATGCAAAACGGGGTACAAAAGTGCAAAACAAAAAACTTCTGTTTTTAAAGTGCCGAAAGATGCAGAAATGCGAAAAAAGTGGATGCCTGCGATTCCGGGAAGAAATCGTTTCAACTCGTTATAAGGAACATTTTGCTCATATAAAGAAAAATAATAGTGAAAAATAAGCGATAGCCGAACATATTTTAAATACAGGTCACACCATTTCTCAAGAAAGTTTATCACTTTTAAAACACAGTACAGACAAATTTCTAAGTAATTTAGAAGGGATGGAAATGTATAAACAAAAAAGCAATTTACTAAATTTCTATTTATCTCCAGCTGAGGGTAACCCTTTGCTTACATTATTATCCCAAATAGTATTTAAATAGGCACATTTTGATTTATAATTTAGTTCACTCTGATGATGACTACTTGGTCCTCAGTACTTTACCAGTATTTTTAGAGGATAGGGGTGATTATTTCTTATTTATAGTGTTATAATATATTCAGTGTGAACTCTTTTAGTTTATTAGTATACATGTATTTTGATTGTTATCCTAATTTAAATAAAAAAATGTTTATATGCGATCGATTATTTTCATACATTTCCTTTTTAAATTACTACCAAAAAAAGCCTTAGATAATAAGTACACACTCCGGAAAGAAATCGTTTTAACGAGGTCTTTTATGTGTACGAAAAAGGGGAAGTTATTTTTAAGGTGAGTAATACATTTTGACAAGAGTAACTGTTCTATTCCTCTCTCAAATCAGAATAATAAATACAAGAACACATTTAATTGATAATTATTTTAATAATTTATAAAAATACAAGAATCTACACATCAGTTTGGTTGAATTTTATTAAAAATTCACTAGTGGCAATGAGAACAAGTCGTAAATTAAAAAAATGCAGTGACAAAATACCTATGAAATAACAAATATATATATATATATACATATATATATATATATATATATATATATATATATATATATATATATATATATATATATATATATATATATATATATATATATATATATGTAGAACTGGATTCTCGGGTATTGATCCGCGTTGTGTGGTTTCGGTCCTCAAAATATATATATATATATATATATATATATATATATATATATGTGTATATTACAAATCAACACTACGATGTAGTGTTCATTTGTAACATAATGGATTTCCAGTTCAACAAGTAAAGATCCTTTACAATCTAAAAAAAAATATATAGTAATAGAGAAAAAACATTGACAAATCACATAGATTCTTACTACTTCTAATTAAAAATTATAAAATTACGGTTTTGCTTTCAAATTAACAAGTGTTTGTTTCTTTATCTCTAAATCTAAGAGCAGGGCTTCCCTCATGAGGTTCAAGTTGCCATTTCACATCATTTTGACCTTTTTTTTAATTCCATGTCTGCAATGGCCAACCTTTTGTCCAGGAGGGAATCATATTTCTCTGCGATTGTCGAGGATGTCAATTCCTGAGAAACTAAAGGTCCTCTCCTACTGGAAGTTGCATTTGCCAAGATAGTTGGCTTTCGAGTTCTCAACATGCTGCTCTTGAATTCGCTCAGTCCCCAGCCTAATGTTGGTTGATTCTGTCATAAAAAATATTATGTTTCTACGATATATTTATGTTTTCTAAAATACCTTACCATATCAGTAGTTTTGATTTCATCGTTAGAATTACCAGGTTCGTCACAATTATCAGGTTCCATTGGCACATTGATTGAATCCTGTGAATAATAGATTTTTAATGAAGAAAATAAATTGAGCTTCAACTTTCCGCACATCCATGTTTCTGTTGCTGTAAAATTTTTCAAGTGGATGCACCTCTCTATACCTCGATTCTGAACATGAAGAATTGAATTCATTGGCTACAGCTTTCCAGGCCTTATTCTTCTCATCAACACTGACACCGTCAGTTTTCTTGCATTCAATAATGTGCTTATATTTATGCACAAGGCTTAAAAGCAGTTGCTTCTCAGTTTCAGAAAAATTAGGGATACGGGTCTTCTTTACAATAGTTCTCTACGAAAATAACAGTTTTCAGTAGAATTCACTACGATAATTGTGTATTATATTACCTTATTACTTTCCATTTCAACGGTGCAAATGGGCATTAGGTACACTGCTTGTCATTCCAGGAAGAAATCGTTTTACCCATAGATAACTCTACTACCGTACTACCTAGTAGAGTTATCTATGGTTTTACATCCCTCGTGATCCAAGCGCTAGCTAGTGGCTGAGCGAGGGACTACGACCGTGGGGATCCGTAAGCGACTCAACTCAACCATAGAGTTTCCGGACCTGTGTACACGACCGTGGTTCTAATACATAGAAGAGATCTAAAACTTTATTTCAGAACTAACACCAAGACAAGTGTATGCTCAAGAAAAAAATAATTTATAATAAAAATCTGTAAGATGTAGATTAACAAAAAAACGATACATTATTTAAAATAAATTTTGTAAATTTCAAACAGGTGTTTTGGAAAGTAAATTCATTCATTTTTAGCTAATACCCAAGTCATTAAAAATTGTAATTAACGAATTGCTTCTATTCTAGCGGGCGTAACATATTTGTCAAAAGTTTCTCGAACATTTTCACGTTTCTAATTTTGATGGGGTACTTTTCGTGTCATGGGAGCTGGAACGATAAATGCATTAATGTCAGATGAACTATTTGCATATTCGTAGAAATTCACAAGTAACGGTTATTCTGAATCTTCGGTACAAAATTGAGCAGAGAACCACTTAATTAAAGAAGTGAATAACCACTAGTGTACGTAGATTCTTAGCTTCCTATTAAGAGATATCTGAGCACTATGGCAGGAAATATGAAGTCTCAAAGGGCACTTATTATGTCTCGGAATAAGTCTGTTAAGTAAACTCAATTTTGTTGCTTACCTTGTTTCACCACTGTCCAAACACTCTCATTATAATTATGTTTGGGAGTACTATGACCAATTTATTATACTCATTTTCTGGATTGAAATGAAAATTCACACTAGAGAGCTATGTCAAATTTATTAATATTCATTTCTAAGTAAGGAATAAATATACACCGGAAGAGTTCATAACTGTAGATATACTATAACACTAATGAGTACGAAATACCCTCATCCACTTAAAATACTATCAAAGTACCAAGGACGTCCGTACTCAAAAGTTTCAAGAAACTTTATCACTTTTAAAATACAGTACGGACAAATATCTAGGTAATTTATAAGGGATGGCAATGTATCATCCACTTAAAATACTATCAAAGTACCAAGGACGTCCGTACTCAAAAGTTTCAAGAAACTTTATCACTTTTAAAATACAGTACGGACAAATATCTAGGTAATTTATAAGGGATGGCAATGTATAAGCGAAAAATCAACTCATCAAATTCAGATTTATCTTCACCTAACATGATACTATACTTTGATATCATCATCATTATCACTTGAGAGGCCAAGCCTCCAAATGCACTCAGACCACTTGGTTGAGCCCATTATGTCCCCCGTGATCAGGAACCTATTCTGTTCTAGCAGGTTTATGTCCCGCCCAAAACCCAAAATATTGCCAACGCTGACTTCCATAAGTTCTTCTGGGAGCAGCTTTTTTCCTCCGAAGTGACGGTGCCTGAGGCATGTCAAAGCAGGGCATTCCAACAGGATGTGAGAAGCAGTTTCTTCCGCCTCTCTGCAGTTGCTACATGTAGTATCATCTGCGATGCCCATAGTATGGAGGTGTTTGTTAAGATGACTGTGACCGGTTAGGATTCCAGGTATCTCTCTGATGTTCCTTCTGTTCAGAAGATGGAGTTTCTTTGAGAGCTTAGGCACAGGTTCTTTGTTGAAGAGCTTCACCTACCTCATGCGTGTTGAATTCTCGCCACAATTCAGACCTCTCTCTGTTCAGTTGGCCGAGAAGGGCGAGACCCCTGGCGCAATTTCCTCCGGTCCGACAGGGACGCCGTACGACCCTCGCCTGGCTAGGGAGTCGGCCAGACCCAGATGAGTTGAACTTTATTTCTCCTGGCTAGTTCAGCTAGTGTATCTCTGCATTCTTTGACAAGCCTTGATGTGACTCTGGGTGACTTGAGAGGTCTCAGAGCCGTACAGCTGTGTGCGAATATATATACGCCTATTTGCATAGTTTCTTCGCAGGTTTTCTATGGCTCAAGTCAATATTCCATAGACTTCCGCCTGAAAAATCATGCAGTAAGCGGCTAGAGTCACTAAGATAGTGATATTTGGCCTTTTCAGGTACACTCCCGCACCAGAAGCCTGACGTACTTTGGATCCGTCTGTGAACCATACGAGCCCATCTGGTGGCAGTAGGGTGAGAGTCTCGTTACTCCAATCTCCTCCATCCTTGTTGAGGATTTTGGGAGGAGTGAGACATATAGTTGGTATTAGGCTATCTTGTTTGATTTCTAGTATGGGGCTTCACTTAAAATCGCTGAGAGTACACGACAGTAGTGCATTTTGGTTCAGTGACCTAGGCCCTTCAATCCATAAGCCGTTCTCATGGCCTCAGTTTTCATATATAAGTATAGAGGTGGTAATCCGGTGAGAGCTTCAAGGGTCCTCGTTAGAGTCGACCTCATACCGCTCAATATACCTAAGCATGCATGCTGCTGCAGTTGGTCCAGGGACACTGGGACACGCCAGTCCTTGTCACCGACCATCTCACTACCGCAGTATAGGTGACCACAGGTCTGATCACAACGGTATAGATTCAATAAATGATATTTTCCTGTAATCCCAATTTGCTGCTGAAGGCTCTTCCACACGCCCAAAATGACGCAGAAGCCTTGCTCACTCAGTATTCGAGGTATTCGTTTCAGGTCAGTTTAGAGTCTAGGATTACTCTCAGAAACTTCACCGGCCCTTTGATTCGCAGAACTTTACCAGAGAAGGTAATCTCTTGTAGTGTGCCCAGATTACGTTTCCTGGTAAACAGTACAATTTCCGTTCTGTCAGGGTTGACCCTGAGCTCCGCTGTGAGGCACCAGCCGTTCATCACGCTAAGCAGAGTGTTTTGCAGCTCGCATAGTGTCCCCAAGTGCCGCTCGAAGGTGTCACCACCAAGTCATCGGCATAGGCTTGGACATAAAATCCAGTCTCTGCCAATTCCTCCAAGAGTCCATCGACTAAGAGACACCACAGAAGCGAAGATAGGACACCTTCCTGTCGGCAGCCTTTTGTAGCGGTAGTTTGTACAATACATCCATCATGTTGCGTCTTTAACGCACGCGTAGATAGCATGACTTCAAACCACCGGACTAATGTTGAACCGATTCCATGCTCCTCAGCGGCTGAGCAGATAGACTCGACGAACGTGTTATTAAACACCCTTTCTGTGTCTATAAATACC
Source organism: Endomychus coccineus (assembly GCA_958510875.1). Taxonomy (NCBI): domain Eukaryota; kingdom Metazoa; phylum Arthropoda; class Insecta; order Coleoptera; family Endomychidae; genus Endomychus; species Endomychus coccineus. The sequence goes on from OY294070.1 coordinate 63,224,181, forward strand.
CCCTATGCGTGTTCCTCTCGGGTCATAGCACCATCTATTCGTGTAACTGATGATGCAAGGCCGTTTCAATCGAGAGGCCAGCATGGTACCCGTGTTGACGACAGGGTAAGGGGGGATCCTTCAGTGGGCCATCTCTCAAGTGCATGTTCATCAGTTTCTCCAACGTCTTTGATAGAAATGAGGTTAGACTAATGGGGCGGAATGCCTTAGCTTGGGTGTAATCAGTATTACCGGCCTATGGAATGAACATAGCTTTCACAGCCCTCCATAGCCTTGGAATAAAGCCAGTAGCTATGCAAAATCGGAAGATTTTCACGAACAGCTTGATGATGATTTCCTGACCCTCTTGTAGGAGAGGCGGGAAGATTATATCTTCGCCTGGTGATTGATATTTTGCGAACCCGACTATGGCACACTTCTATTGTCATAATTGACAATGTCGGAGAACAGACGAGAGTCACCATATCAACGGTCACCCTATCCATCGACTCTTCTGGTTGTCAGATTTCTGTCTACAGTCAGGTGAATGAGCCGACACTGGATGTCTCAGTGTCTTCTCCAGAGACGTGGTGTACTCACCACTCGGAAGAATCACCGATACAATTTTGAATCGGACATTCTACATGCTTCCATTTTTATTAAGCAACCCTTATCAGTACAACTATTGATTTCGAGAAATTTACAATTTCATACTGAAAGAGATCTCCAGAAATTATTACATTATATATAGTTAACCGTGGACAATAATGATAGTTCACCTCAATAATAAATTATTCTTTGTTCTATTATTTTTGTTTAACAATTTGTCTCTGCGTCATTTTCCCAGGGCAATCTAATCTAGTCAATAATAAAAAACTTTTGAATATTTCTTTTTGTTATTAAATTGAAAATCGGAAATATGCTCACCATATGGAGTGTTTGATACAAATGAAAGCAAATAAAGTGTCGTTTCCCTTATTAATATGAAATACAGGACGATTCAATTCAAAAAGTAGCTTTATCTTCGTATATATCAGTAAATGATTGAAACGTATTGGAACCACATTTTTCTTCTGGTAATTTTATTCCCAAAAACGATATAACTGATTTGAGCTGGATGGCGTGAGGAATAATGTTGAGGCAGCTATCTTTTGGAAGAACTTTGTTGATATCCCTGCAGAAAGTATGTCAAGTTTCTGGTTTTGACTTTCTCAACGCTTTTTGATAGTCTTTTTGGGCTTGGGCTTTCCCAATCCGCGATTGGCTGAGAACTCTTAGCCTTTTTAAAAATTTGTTTCATCCTTTTCCGGTGTTCTTCCACCTCTATAGTACACCATGGCGTTGTTCCTCAAGCGTCCCTCTGCCTGAGGTCACAGCCGACTTCATACGAAGAGATGATGGCGGAACTAAGACTCGAAACTGTACCCTCTGTCTCCGCCCTTCCTTTCCCATGATAGGTCGGGAACATATAGAGGGCCCTGTTGGGTTCCTTGGATTCCCGTAACTTTGAACTTCATTGATAATAGATTCAACATCAAATAGAATGCGTATGATCCGATAAGGATACTTCAAAAGACACTTTTAATCTCGGAACCAGAGGCTCCATTACCCTAGACCCCTAGAGCAAAGGGTCAGATCAATAATCTCCTGCCTCCCTCTATTAAGGATCTCAAGCTGTGTTGAGCTAAGGAACTCCAACAACGCCTCCCTCTAGGATTGACACCGCTACTCCCTCACATTGTGAGGTGGTCGTTGGCGTCGTACCCCAGGTGAAGCGGAATTGCCTGCTCCTCACAGTATCAACATAATAAGGCCACCTCGACTGAAGGAACATGTTGGGATTCATAAGTAAAGGAAATAGGCAGAACAAACCACTATCTCCCTCTCCAAGCTTTCAAAGTTATAACTTAACCTGACCGCTGCTAGGTTCCTGTAGACGAATCACGGCATGGGGGTCACATTCACGTCTTTAGTGAATATGCAGGCGCTAGGTGAGTCATTACTTTGATCAATTCTAGGTGAATATTTTATAAATTATTTGGTCAATTTCGTTTCACGTGAGCATTTGTCTCAAATACGATATTATTAGTGTAATAAATTATTTTCACAAATAATTTTGTATCAATTAGGACTTTTTGATTCCGCCCCAAAATACTTTTATTTTTGATAAGAACGTTTTTTAAGGAAAATTACTCACACATATAATTAGATATTCTATAGATATCAGCAGTGTGTTAAATTATTCATACGAACAAAATTAGATGAATTGAGATTTGTTCATTGTAATTGAATCTCCCGAAACATCCTTCCATTCATGATAAGGATAGTTTTTAGGGAAAATAACTTACAGGAATGATCAGGTATTCTATGTTCAGAATGTACTCAACCAACATAAAGAAATTGAAGAAAAACTGATAAATACATCACATCAATACGTGTTAGTTACATACAGAAAGAAAATGGTGATTTTCCATATCACGAGTATTATAACCAAATTAGCAGCTCAACCATCGGAACAGATTATTTAATGCTACATAGATTCCAAGCTGAAACAATGATAAGCGTATTAATCAAAAATGTTCATAGTTCTAAAATAATGCATTTCAAACAAAAGTAGTAATTATCAAAATATTTTAGATAAAACTGTAGGAAACTATCATTTGAGAAATTTCATTCCAAAATAATTGATTACCTTATTCAATCTACAGTGAGGGTAGCCGCTGTGCTACAAAACAAGAAAAAAATAATCAGTGAAACTAGTGCTTTCTCTATTTGTCAAATTTTTTTGAACATAAGCAATCTACGGTGTTTCGTATACATATACGACTTAACGCATCTACATTCCCCATTTTTGAATCTTCTCTATGTATTATCTCGAAATCATACCCAGATAACGTTATTGCCCAGAATGCTAAAAGCGAATTTGGATCCTTAAATTACAAAATCCACTCCAAGGGAAGGTGGTTCCCGTGACTAACGGATAACGCTTGGAACGCTTGGAATGGAACAATAACGATAATTCTAAGCCTGAAAACTCGGAAGGTTTTGACAACGTATGCCCAAAGATTGAGTATGTATCACATTAATATGTTCTTCAACATAAATACAACGACTCGCTGCGTTCTGGTATTCTTTCTGAACCACTAAAATTGGCAATTATTATTCCTCTTCATAAGTAAGGAGACTCTGAGCTGCTCGAAAACTATCGTGTAACTATTTTGATATGAGTTTTCTCAAAAATATTGGAAATTTCAGTTTTCAATAGAGTAAGTCGCTTCCTTAACAGCGAGATATGTTAGGTCCTTTTAAAATTGCTTTTTTAAAAAGAATTGTAATTACTTTATTGATAAGATTACAACTAGTGAATCTATTCGAAGTTGGAATAAGACTGTTCTAACAACGTGTACATTACTTGTAAGACATGAATAATGAAATATAAACTAGAGATAATAACATGATACTACTTCTAGGAATGAATGTTCGCGTCAGCGGGAACAGTCCTTCTGTATATCGTAACTCTTCCCTTCTTAGAATCGAAACTACCATGAAGTGAAGAATTAAATTGCAATTTCTTCAATTTGGGTTGGAGATGAGTTTGTCTTCTTGATAAGGATTTGAGATTTGCAAATACCCTTTTTAGTTAAACATTTGAATAGTGAAAAGGATATAAATCCTACGATTGATACATAGATGAACCAAGTTCCATAACTAACATGTTGAAGTTCTATGATAGAGTCTGGTATTTTGTTGAGATCTTCATTCTGGATTGCTAATGCGGCTCCAACCGTTTTCAGATCATCTAATTGAATTGGATCCGAATTTAATGGATTCTTGTTCATTCTGAATTTCTTTGGATCAGTAAACACACTTTGTATTGGCGGAAGAGCAATGTTTCTGTATTTTACTTTTGACTGTTCAAAAACACTAATAGTAGATTTATCTAAATTAAATCGACAGTTCTAGAATATATAGTCCGTGTAAAGGCACTTGTTCAATTTCACTACCGCACTTCTGAGTTGCAATAGATTTCTGAGGTATTATAAGTAGAAACTTATTCTTCGTTAGCTTTTGAGATTTTACACCTTGCATAGTGATTGAAAATCGTGAACAATTTGTTGGATTATGTTCATAGCGTAAGAGTTGTACTTCACATGGTTGATTGGTAGCAGTTTCCATTGGGCCGTTGTTTCTGCAGAGGTATCCGTCTTCAGTAATCTCGCTGCATGGCTGTTCAGATGATGAATAATAATGCTCGTTCAGGATGAGGTATTTAGACTTAGGGAGAATGGCGGTATAGAGATCAAGATGTTTTACAGGTACAGGTATAAGTTGAAAGTAAACATAGTTTAGTTTTTCTTTTGAAGGTATTTCTATAATGAAGACTAATTTGTTATTTTTAAGGTAACTCTTCACTTCAATAATTTTTTCAAAAAGAATGGTATTATCAAGTCTTGGTTCAAAAGGTAATTTGCGATCAGGATGTAAGTATTGTTCTATATTCTTAATTTCTTGTAAGAGTATATGCGGTTTAATTATGGAATTATGTAGTATGTTCATTTTTGAAAATGTGACAGCTGTTTCTAAACTTTCAAGAATCTGACTAATCATTTGATATTCAACTATTATATTATGAATGGTGGGTTGTAATACAATAAAATAATAATCCTCTAAGTACTTTGTCTGTGTTTCATTGACGTAGGTTTCAATATCTTCTATTCGTTTAGCAATAACAAGTTGATTAGACCCTAATCTAGAGATACTTCCATTAAATTGTTTAACAGATGTTTCAATTATCGAAATTTGATTTTTGACAATTAATTTTAAGTGATTCTGATTTTCGGAAATTGTTTCAAGAGCTTTATCGTAACGTTCAGCATCATTTGCATCTAAGTTACCTGTGATTGCTTTGAGAATCGAACCAAACCCATTGATTAGACCACGTTTCTCTCTATTGTTGATATTTACATTCATTAAAACGGGGTTTATTTGATTTAATTGTGTTTTGATTTGTTCCTCCAAACTTCCTATTAAATTATAGGAGTTATTGAAATCATGGTTATAATCCTTATTACTGTTGTGTTTTTCAAATGCTAATTTCAATCTTCCTACATTTATTGACAAGGTTTTAAATTCAGTTATTATTGTGGATAATTCGAACACTTGAATAAAAGACCATTGATCTATTTGATTTTGTGCTGTGCCTAATTTGAAAGGAAGTAATCCCGGGTTATCTTTTATTTCATGGTAGATTGGAATTGAATGTTCTGCTGTTGTTAAACAGATGAAGAATCTGCAACAGAAACAGGAATTCTTAATTCTTTTGTATGAATAGTGGTAATCTTTTGCGTAGTTTTATTTCTCACTTTAATCTTATTGTTTTCCAACAGTTCAATAACTTCATATGGTCCTTTGAATTTGTTTTGTTTTTTATTTCTTGATTCATTTGTTCTGAAAACTGTTTGACCTATTTTGTATTGATTTTGAGTGTTACCCTTTTTATTTAATTTTTCTTGTAAATCTTGTTTCACTTTGATAGTATTTTTTGTTACTTGTTCATAGAGAGCCTTTAGTTTATTATTATGGTTAACAATATAATCCGTAAAGAAAGTATTACCTAACAGTTCCTGTGGATCACGTGAAGCTGTGTGTCCAAATGTTATTTCATAAGGTGAATACTTTGTAACAGAATTTATTGAGTTGTTGTAACCTACTAGAGCATATTGCATTGAATTGGAATCCGTTGGATGTTGATTTTTAGTAATCTGAGATGTTCTAAAATTGTTGAATGAAACCGCTCAACTGATGAATTACTTTCGTGGTGTTGTGGTGTAGTAAAATGAATATTTATTTTATGGACTTTCAATAATTCTTTCACCGTTTCATTGTTGAATTCTGTACCACAATCTAATACTATTTTCTCGGGGACACCATAAAAGCTAAAATATTGTATAAGAGCGTTACAAATTTCAATTGCACATTTAGATTGGAGTTTCAAAGCCTGACCTAATTTGGAAAATTTGTCTAAAATGGTGAGATAATTTTGACCATCAAATATAAAAACGTCAATGTGTAAAATCTGAAATGGTTTTGATGGGGTTTCAGTTATAACTATTGGGAAATATGGTTTACTTCGTGCATATTTAGCTGTTTGACAGAGTTCGCAAGCATTTATGAAATTAGTGATATCTTGTTTCATAGACGGCCAATAATAATTTCTACGTAGATGTTCATATGTTTCTTGGATTCCTCTATGATTACATTTCCCTTCATGTTGGAACTTTATAAGCATTAACTGTTCCTCTTTTTCGGTAATTGAGTTAATTAATTTTGTACATCTTATTAGTTTTAAACCTTTCCCATAAAATGACTTATTATATACTTCGTTAAATTCTGCATATTGCAGTTCATCTCTAAAGAACATATGAAATGTCTTACCGGGCATTGTGAATTCCCGCAGAAATTCTAATATAAGCGTTTTATTGCCTTTAGGTATTTTAACTTCCAAAATATTTAATTTGTGAAATTTATCTGTTCTGGTATCTATTTTGTTGAGTGCGTGAGGTATTATAATAATTTGATTTGGCTTATTGTTAATAATGTCATCAAGTATTTCTATTTCTCCACTTGCATTTTGACCATTATCAAAATGGATTGTACAAAGTGTTTCTGGTACTTTAGCGTCATCAGTACTTTCAGGTGGTTTGAGTTGGATGTCTTGTAGTATTTTTATCTGTTTGTTCTCTTTATTTGTTTGTGAATGTGACTGATTACTACAACCAAGAAATGAACTTGGAACATTAGTACTAGATATTAAATCATAAAAAATTTGTTGTTTATCATGTTTTGATTGAGTTATTCGTAACTGTTTATCACTAACAGATTGCTCCTTTTCATCTTCCAATGATAATAAAAAATCTAGAGTTCCGCAATCTGAATCTGAAGGTTCATTATAAGTGTTTGAACTTTCAAGTGCATTATTTTGGATCCTTGAAAGCGCATCAGCGTTGGCATTGCGTTTCCCAGTGATTGTTGGATTTGTCGTAGTATTGGGTATTTTAGAACTTTCGTAAATCATCTGAATCTGTACTTGTGGGGTAATTAATTGTCCTAATTTGAAATTGATGTTTGCATTTATTTGTTTCAAGATATCTGCACCAATTAAACCGTGATAGTTTTCAGAGAAATCAAATATATGAAATTTCACAAGTTGATCAGTATTGAAAATTTTGAAAGCTGGAATTGTTATAATTGTATTATGATGAGAAAGTCCATGTGCTGTTCGAATATAAAAATCTTCATGAGTAATAGATTTCTGAAAATATTTATTAGCGACGGCATTACTAATTAATGATCTAGAGCTACCAGTATCTATCAAAAAGTAACCATTTAGTTCAGGTGCATAAATATATGGTAGATCTAATCTGAAGTTATTAATATTTATTATCTCCGAGTTGTTTGTTAGTGCTACATGAAAATTTAGATTTTGTTCATTTGAATCATTGTATACGTGAGCCATATGATATGTTTCAGGGTCAACTTCATGGTCAGTGAAGCGATAGTCTTGTGCATCTTGTGAATATGAAGATGCGAGATTGTATTGCAATTGATAAGGATTTTGCTGGTAAATGCTTTCGTCACAAGTATTATATTCGTTAATCTGAACATCATCTGTAACATTTTGAGTTTCAGATTCAGTTTCAATTTCATAATTTTCAGAAGTATTCTCTATTTGTTGATTAAATAATTCTTGAAATTTAAAATTTGGAGATTGCGGTTGAGGTTTGGAATTGCCTGAAGTTGTATCCATAGGTTCGGGGCGATTTTGCCTTGTTGTTTGAATATCTCGATTTACATTATAGTTAGCTCGTTGATTCATGAATTGTGGGTGTATTTGATTTGGTATTCTGTTATAGGGTTGCCATTGTTGTTTTGTATTATTTGTCGGATTTATGACTCTATTGAAATATGGAGTTTGCTGTGAATTTGGAATTGATGAATAATTTGAGGTCTAAAATTAAAATTTTGAAATTGTGGATATTTTGCCATTTGATAATTTGGACGAATTTGACTATGTGTTTGTTGAGGAAAGAAAGGTTTAGTTACTGTTGGGTTAATAATTGAACTTTGTCTCAAATTTTGAAAATGTTGGTTCAACCTAGGTTGTGATTTATATCCAGTGTTTATAACATTTGTATTTTGTCCTGATTTGAAATAAATGAAGTTTTTCTCTTCCCTAACAATTGCTAGAGCCTTTTCAATATTATCCGGGTTTCTGAGTCTTACAACCAATTATAAATGTTTTCAATGCAAATTCATCATAATGTTTTATCTTGATTACTTTCTCAGCGGGGTCAATAATTTCGGTACTTAATTTAGAAAATAAGAGGCTGCGAGCATCTTGGATACGCATACCAAATTGCAATGGTGTTTCATTCCTCAAAGGTTTTAATGCAATTAAATCTTGTATTAAACAATCTATGCTACGTTGATCGCTAAACGTTACTGTTAATATTCCTTTTATTGTTGCCCAATTATTCAATTCATTTCTACTGTAAATAAGGTCAGCTGCACGATCACGTAATTTACCTAAGATTGTATCGAGAATTATAACATTGATTTGATCTGCTGAATTTTGAGCATTTTGAAAGTTTTTTATGAAGTTTTCACATGCTGTGATGAATCTGTTTAATTGTTTAGGGTTGCCATCGAATGAAGGTATGTTTTCGGCTTGATACCTCATTAATGGTACATTCAAAGACATTTTGGAAATTTTGTTTTCCTTGATTATATTTAAACCAATAAATACTTCTACCAAACTCTCTACGTCGTTAGTGAGCATAAACAGGTGGAATTAATATAAAAATGTTTTACTATGATTATTTTCAAAGGAAAGTGATTAAAGGATTTTAGTAAGGATGAGCACTTACAGTAAAATTGTCTTCATTTGTTGTTGCTTAAAATTACTGCCTACAGGACCAGCGATGTGTGCCTGCTTCCCAGGTCTTCCTAGTCTGAGATTTCTTCAATATGAAAAGACGAAGTTGGTCTCTTCACTGAATGTTTGCTAGCTTCTGATAGATTATGTCGATGTGTGTACAGTCACTACCATTAACTATGTTTGAATTGGAAATTCAAAATTTCAACACGCCGATTAATCGTTGATACGAATAGGATATTTTTGAAATAACCTTCGGCGTATCCTACCGACTGCGCCAAATATGTTAGGTCCTCTTAAAATTGATTTTTTAAAAAGAATTGTAATTACTTTATTAATAAGATTACAACTAGTGAATCTATTCGAAGTTGGAATAAGACTGATCTAACAACGTGTACATTACTTGTAAGACATGAATAATGAAATATAAACTAGAGATAATAACATGATACTACTTCTAGGAATGAATGTTCGCGTCAGCGGAAACAGTCCTTCTGTATATCGTAACTAGCGTGATGTTTTTTACCGTTCTCAACATGGGTTTATAAGAGGTAGGTCTACGGACACCGCTTTGTTCAATTTTGTGAACTATGTAATTCATGTATTAGATAATAAGGAAAGTGAATGTGGTGTATTCCTTGCATTTTCTAAGGCGATTCACTTGATATTGTTTCTCTGCTTGTTAAGTTATCAAAAATTGGGATTAGGGTAATGCCCTGAACTGCTTTAAAATCTACCTATCAAACATAAAACAAAAAGTTGTAATTGAAGACAAGGGTGAAACATCTGAGTCTGATGTGCTTGTAATGAACGTTGAATTTCCAAAGGGTACCCTCTTGGGCCTCTTCTATTTATAATATTCATCAATGCCATTTATAATGTGTCACTTGGCCACAAATAATGGGTTGAGAAATTATGCAGACGACACAAATATGCTTGTAAAAGGTTCATCCCTGGATGATATCGAATAGATAGGTACGTCCTTATGGAAGCAGCTCAAGGACTAGTTTTATGTAAATGAACTTCTCCTTAATGAGTCGAAAACAAATTTCTTACTGTTTAGAACAGACAGATTCAAAGGTCAGGCTCCAGAGTTCTTCGATTATGGAGAAATATACCTTTCTATTTCCGAAAGAGAAAAATTCCAAGGCGTCACAATTTTCGAACATCTAAAATGGTACGATTATATTAACGTACTTTCGAAAAAATTGAATAAAGCATGCTTTGCATTGAGGGTTTTATACAGAACGGGGGGCCCTAGTTTCCTAAGGAGTGTTTATTTTGCCAATTTTCATTCCTGCCTTAAATATGCTATTGTGATCTGAGGAGGCTCTCAATGTATCTTCAAAAACGAGCTCTCAACATAGTTCTAAAAATGAAATTCAGTCAGTCATACAAACATAAATTTGCTAGTATCCAGTTTTTAACAACTCCCGGCCTGTATATCATTGAATGCCTACTTTTTTGCAAAAAAAATCATCACATGTTTTCACAGGAACAGATAGATCATGAATATAACACGAGAAATAAAAATAGTTATAATTATCCTTGTCAAAGGTTAACTTCAACAAAAACAAGTCCTTATTATGCATGCATTCGTTTTTATAAACGTCCACCCAAGAGTCTACATGAATTGATTTAATGATTCTAAAAAACGATTCAAGAGGAAAGTGCTTTACTATATGTGTTTTAGAACCCTACTCCATTGGAGAATTTTCAAATAGTAAATTGGTCACCCTTAAATTAATTACTATGTAAGTAAAAAAATTTGAACCCGATTTTATATTAGCTATGTTTTTGTCATTGTTAGATATAATTATAATTTTAATTTTAATGTGTTCTGTTCTGGATAGTTTTTAAAATACTAATATGATTGTTTTATTCTCATTGTACCTGACTCACTTCTCACTGTTTCATTACAGCTGTTTACTGAAGCTTAATAAATTACTTTACTTTATTTTACTTTATTTAACATCAAATAGTACGGCTAATCCTTCCAACTCTGTCGTTGAATAGTTAATTTGCACTCTATTTAATTTCTTACTATTGTACTCAAATGCAACCTAGTCCTAACTGAGAATAGTTGATATTCTCGTCTTACAGGCATCATTATTTGAAATGAATGGCAAATTTCGGATATACAATACACTCACGGGCGTAAGATAATTTTTCAACTTATTTACAGCATCTAACACTTCTCCTGAAATTACAAATTCCACAGAATAATGAAATTTATTTAAGGATTTGCTATTCCAGGATTTTTTTTAATAAAACGTCTATGCCAACCTACCAATCTTAAAAGGCCTCGTACTTGCTAAACTGTGCATGGAACTGGAAATTTCTTTATATTTTTGATTTTCCCCGGACCTCGTTTCAGATCTCCTTTAGTTATCACATACTTCAAGAACGTTACCTCTTGTACCAAAAATTTGCATTTACTCGGTTTCAACTTTATATGCGCAGATAACAACCTCTCACAAATCTGCATAAATTTTTCGAATTGATTCACTGAGGAATATTATACAATATCGTCTGGATATGCCAGGCACATTAGCCTTGTAGGCCCTATCATCATCATATTCTTCAATCTTTGGAAAGTAGAGGGACTGTTCGAACCCCCGAGTGGCATTTTATTATACTCCCAATGACCCTATGATTTCTTCATCTGCCTCTTCAACCTCGATTTGATGAAATGCGGATGCCATATCGAAAATCCTAATTAAAGTGGCGTTTCCTAGCTGATCTAACATCTCATGAATATTTGGTGAGGGAAATCCCTTTTTGTTACTCGGCTAATATCCCGATAGTCCTCACAATGTTATATTATTTCCACCTGTGCTTGATTTTTTCTTCACAATCACCACATAGGCGATCCAAGGCCAACATGATGATCTAATTATTTTAGCTTCTGATAACCTATCAAATTCCTCATTCAACATGGAACGTTGATCGAATGGTACATTATATGGACGTTCCGCAATACGTGTCACATCCTCCATAATAATTCCATGCTTGTCATCATATACACTTGGTAATATTCCTCCGTTAGTGAAAAATACATTTTTAAATAAATGAGAGATCCCCAAGTGATTTTTGTTCCACCCCTGAATATAAATGATCCGTGTCAAAATCTTCAAAATTCCTTCTACTCGCCATAACATTATTAATTTCCAATCCCGCATAATCTTCATTGATTCCGTCACTTACAAATTCAATATTTGAAAATTCATAACCTAACCCACCCTTATTGTCATTTCCTTGGAATTGTTAGTGAGTACCTTAAATAACATTACCCCTGCTCCTTATGTATCCGTTGGTTCAATTGAAACCTGGTTCTCTGGCAATTTAGCTCTTTAAATCCATATTTATTTCAAAGCTCAGAAAAATTGAGGTGTGTTCCTTCGAAACTACCTTACTCTTGTAATATAAGTTCTGAGTTTCCTCCGTTTTTTCATTACAATGCCAATCTGCAACCACAGTGGGCAATACTTCCTCATTCCTGAATACTACTCGGACAGTCACTGTGTCGTCGACACATATTTCTACAAAATGCAACACTCTCACTTTCGCTCCAATAGGATGTTTCCCCTGTCATCCTACATAGCAGAATATTTTTTCTTCGGCTATTTCCCTACATTCCTGCGCTTCCCTCTCTTCTGAACCTACCCGTATTTTATTGCAATTTACTGGTGACACATTCTCCCCTGCAAAGTTTCCTCATTATATCGCGACTCCCGTGCAGGATACATTGGTTGCAGCCTTCCAATATTTGTATTAGAGCCAATACCATTCTCATATGATTTCCTACTGTTGTAATCTGAGGCAAAATGTTCCATATTTGCCCAATTAGAACAGCTCATTCCCTCGAAACCTGTTCCTAAAATGTTCCACCTGTTCTACCAAAGAGGCAGAATCCTCGATTCTTTCGACAGTTAAATTGTCTTCTTCCATTAGCGACGCTCCAGTGTCCTCTAAGATGCCTCTTCTCTTCGTTATCAACTGATTACAGTTTTCCATTAAGCCTGAGACTTCTATTACCTCACTTCCGCATACCATTCTCACCCTTGTGAAGTCATGTCTTTGGAAGGAACAATTCATCTAACTTCATGAGGTTCTTACCCGAAATTACTGTTCTGGATAAATATCTTATTGATCTCACCTTAAGTTGCTTATAATACACAACATATTCAGCATCGAATCAGAATCAAAAAATTCAACGCTTCAGTCTGTAACCATATTTAAATATCCACAATGTATTCTCTTTCGTCCGATCGTTCAATTGAGCTATCTGCTTCAAATTCCTACAATTAATACGTATATCTTATTTACCTCTATACGCTTCTACTATCGAAACAATGACACGTAAGCTGTTTCACGATGAAGTCAGCTGTGTGTTCTTTAACGAAGAAAATGTCAGCTTATATGACCTTTGCGAGAAAATTGAGAATGTTCCATGACAGAGATTTGCGCACGGCAGTGCTCATTGGAACGTTTGAACCACAGATCACGCCATGTTTGGGAAAAAATGATATTAACTGTGAAAGCAGTGAGGGAAACCAACGAGATGGAACCAGATAGAAGAAGAAATCTGTGGATCGAAAAAGTCGATCTCATCAGTCATCGGCAGGTGAAAAGTCATGAACCTAATAGTGCACAGAGGGATATCTCAAGTAAAGTGTTTCCTAATCGCGATGGTCCTTATCAGATTATACGGAAATCTTCATCTGTAGTTTTAGAAATAGCTTCACCGGATAAGTCTGATGTGAGTCTTGGAAAACTTGAATGATCCTCGCTACAACCCAACTCATAATGTGAACATGAATCTTGTCAGGCATCTGAAAAAGCATGGACGACCCCGGAGGAGTTGGATGTAGTGTGTTTTCAAAAACTTGAAACTGTTTTGTATCTAGATTCTGAGAGGAGAAGAGTGCTGTTCTGTTGCGGAGCAGAGGAAGTTATGTTTATCTTAATCGCATATATACTGTTGTTTGAGTTAATTATATTCAGTAGTTCTATGGTGTTATTGTTATGGAGATAGAAGCTTCTGTAGAAAAAAAAATCAATTTCATCATTCTTTTAAAATCTATATTATTATTCGAAATAAAACATCAAGCCCCACTATGTTCTCTACATTTTTTATTTCAAATGAACTGTTATGCCTACTGATAATATTCAAACAAAAAATACCTGCTACTGGATGTTCCCTTTCTTCTCCTCCTCTCAGTCTGACTTTTACCGATTTCCAAAAATTACTGATAATCAATCAACTTCTACTCTCGATTGCATTTTTGCTCTCTATCTCACCGCTTAACCACCAAATGCACAGTTCGTAGCGAGTGCAATTTTGATATAGTCATCTTCATCCCTAAGCCCAAACCTAATACTCTAATAATTCAGAATAAAGATTCTTGACTCAGGTATGAATTATATATAAAATTCTAGGGAAATAGGTCACATTAACACCTACGTTTATGTTTAAAACATGAGTGTTGATGTGACCTATTTACCAAGAATTTTATATATAACTAATAATTCACTATTATTAATACTCTTTGATAAGAGCCTTTCGGTTGTTCCCTTACGGGTTCCCGAAAACAATGGACTTTGCCGTTTTCGCTGATAAGCCTTTCATGTTAGCACAGTATTATTTCACATGTTGAAACGTAATGGAGTTCCTTGATTAACAATGAAAACTTATAATCAAAACCATATCCCTATGTATTACAGAGCCTTGTTGTCATTATCATTCAATTGAAAGTTTCTAGTAATAGGTATTTTTCAATTTTTTCTCACATTTTCAGTCACGTCTTATCATAGAATCCAATTTCGAGACAATCAGATGTATTAACAATATAATATACCACTGATATATAGGTTGTTACAACGCTTGTATAGCACTCATATGCGTTCCTATGCTTATGTTTATATGTAGTGATTTTGTATAAGATTATTTGATAATGTTCGTCAGATTGAAGAGACCTTTGACATGATTGTTGATTAGAAGAATCTTATTTTCATAATGCTTCAATAATAACTTCCAAGAAATACCGTAATTCGCAGAGGGAGTTTCTAACAATTTTATGACATCTGACCGTTTCCCTTCGAAGATAATCGTAAATAATGAAACTTTTGTACATCTGAAATAGCATTGTACATATGAATTATGGATTCAAAAGAACTTGTTGAGAATAGTCACTGGTTGTAATTATATCGAGTGTTGGTAAGTTCAAAGTTGGCAATTTAATCTGATTTCGGATGGCGATTTATCTACTGAACCTTCATTGATATTTAATTGATCAATAAGTTGATGATTGAGTGATAATATTATTTGAAATGGTCTCGTTCGACATCGCTATCACTTCTTTTTTATCGTTAGGTGATGGTTGAAACCCTCAATGGACACCTTATGTGTCTGTAACATCCCATAAGGTATACCCACTAAACACTTCTCCACCTCGTGTGGTAGGCTTGATTTTGCGACCAGTCTCGATGACACTTAGGCTTAACGGCCCATTGTATTTTGCCTCACCACTTTCCGCCGTCGCTGAGATTTGAACCCGCGAACGGAAGGCACAAGGATTAGAAAATTGATGCTTCTACCACTGAGCTACCTGGACCTCGTTATCACTTACATCGATATCTAATAATTCGAAATTTAATCAAAGAGTTTCTAAAATTAAGGCGTCTGGTAGACATCTTTCAGATTCACCTCGTTGATATCTATCTAAATTAGTCAACTGGCGTTTGATAATATTGGTTTGGATGATATCGAATCATTTTCGAATAGATTATTTCGTATTTCGCACACTGCATTAACGACCTAAAAATCATACAGTAATGAGACATGTTACTGTATAGCAACTAGTACTGCATAAAAACATCAGTACCATTTACAACAATTCAACAAAAAAGGAAAATATTTATTATAAGTATTATGACAATAAATATAAAGAGTTAGAAAAGGTTACAACTTCTGACCTCGCTACATTAACTAGTTGTTGCTGAACATTTTTTTCATCCACCACAATTTCTGGAGGGGCTTCTTCAGATTGTCCAAGTTGGGCATTGTTGAATATCCCTTTTAGAATTTTTTATTTTATTACCAACGCTTTCTTCCACGCATTCTTTAGCTACGTTTCTAGATCGCCATCCCCCATGCAGTTTAAGAACCTGAATCTCAGTGCCAATGTTAGCAAGAAAAGTTGCAGGAGTCCTCCTCAGGCAATGGCAGGTGTAACTAGAAGCATCAGGAAGTTTTAAATATTCCACAATTTTTTGTGAAATTTTTGCAAAAGTATGAATGTCAACCTGTACTGTACATTTGACATGACGATAAGACAGGAGAAATCGTTAGGAGCCTCGTTCAAAAATTTTGTAAAATTCATTGTTGGATCTTTTGATTTTTTAGGTTCATACTTGTTATTTCAACGTTTCAAGAAAGCAATTGTCTTTTTATATTGTGAAATATCCTTATTTTCAATGATTCGTATCGTACTTTTGATCATAGAGTATGTAGCTCATAAACTAGAAGATTCAAGGACTTTTTCCTAAAGCAAATAATGAAATGAGTATCTATGTACAACACTCTAACCATAGACAATAACCAACCTTCTCGTAAAAATAAGATAGCATTAAGTTTTCATCAATTCCTTTAAGTCTCTTGGTGTGTTTCTCCACTCGCAGAAGATATTATATATTTTCCCGTACCTCACCTCAGTTGTTCGCTGTTCAAAGACGAGTTTATTTGGATGCTGTCAACCTTTGTCAAACTAGAAAAACACCCTATATAGATTGCTAGGATACCAAAAAGTCTGACCACTACTTTTCGTTTAGATTTTCTCAGTAACTATTATTTTGCACAGATTTCAACATGAAATGCAAAATAAGTAATTATTTACAAAATGAGATAAAATAGTATACCCACATCGTCAAAAAAGTGATTTCACTTGACTTGTATGGTATTTAATTTCTCGTTTCGCTCAGATTCGAACTTACCATACTCGTCAAGTAAAATTCCAGTTTTCTGAACTTGATACGTAGTGTACTATTATTTGAAACTTGAATTTCTATGTGGTACAACATTATGGTCTCATAGTACAAGTATATTCTGTAAGCAAAACTATATTTATTTCTATAGGAATCATACAAGTTAAGTGTCCATGGATGCATGGAAATAATTACTATAATACAAATCCGCTGATAAACGTCTAGATACTGATATATACAAACAAGCTTTGGCGTAGTAGGTATGTAATAGGTAGAACTGTTCATATTCGTTTAGATAGCACTTATATCGCACGTCAAGGTGTGATATAATGTAATATATCAATAGTGGGATAACTTGAAAATTTTATTTCGATCAGGTGGCTGAAAAAATGAGAGGAATTAAAACCGCTTTGATTGTTTATAAATTTTAGTAAAACTCGGAAGAACATTCGAAAATACTCAGCAATAATAGGAACTATAGTAGTCAGAAACATGAAAAAAATGAGTCTTCATAATCATCAGGATCACCTGTGACCGACCCTATTATTATCATTTTTTTCTATTTTCACTGATTGATGACAGGTCTTAGGGACTAAGCTCATAATATCAGACTTTTTATATTGAGAAATTCTGATAGGTGACACATAGACTTTCTTACAATGCCACTCATCGAGGAAATTCAGCCTTTTCTTTTCGAAGTTTTCTTTTTCTATTGCGTAATCCAAACATAATTTTCGAGTTGTTTTGTCCCTTCTGACTCTTGTGGTATTGAGGGAAAATATTAAGGGTTGACTCCCAAATGTCAATTGATCCTGTAGTTTGCCATCAAAAAATGTTCGGTAGTAGAATCGATTGGAGAGCTGAAGATAGCAGGTCAGGTGATTGAAATCAGCGACCAAGCTGAATACCTAGGTGTCATCTTAGACAAGAAGCTTTTTGGACGCCACAACTACAATGACAATGCCCTAGGTGTCATCTTAGACAAGAAGCTTTTTGGACGCCACAACTACAATGACAATGCCGAAAATTCACTACAGCCTTCTTGTTTTGCAGATGAGATATTGGCCACAATTCTCACCTCAGCACAAACACCATGATGTGGATGGTTGGAGCCATCTTTTAGCCAAGGTTGACATACGAAAAAGTGCTCCCACAGCCGCAATTGGAGTGCTAATGAAGGTGGAACCATTTCACCTGACTATAAAAGGTGCGGCAACAAAAGCTGCCCACCGACTTATATCTATAGCACTGTGTAAGGCAAACGGTAGCCACACGTCACTACCAATCAGTGGTGAAACACACCCCATCTCCTCAATGAGAACGAATGGGATGACACCACGATACACCTTTGATAAGAAGTATCGTGTAAGCATACCCGCTAGAGGAGAGTGGTTGAACAATAATTCAGCTCTGCCAACCAATGGTGAAATCTGGTTCACTGATGGAGCCAGAAGCCATGAGCAGACGAATCAGAGATATACCGCAAGAGCCCAAGTAAAAACATATCTATACCTCTGGGTAAATACGCTCCCATTCTTCAAGATGAGATACTGGCAATAACGCGCTGTGTCCAAATAGCACTGGAAGGAAGAAAGAAAACCCACATCAGTATATGCACAGACAGCAAGGCAGCCCTTGCTGAGCTGAGTAGCATGAAAACAACATCGAAGCTGGTGTGAGAGTGCATCAACACGCTAAACAACATTGGCGCAGATGCACGCAAGCTCACCATATTCTGAGCTCTCGGTGGCTATGGAATAAGGGGAAACGAAATAGCCGATTAGCTTACAAAACTAGAGGCTATAGAACCCTTGATAGTCCCCAAACCAGCAGTAGGCATCTCGAAGAGTAAGATCAATCCACTGCTGGATCAGATCACAACACTCGGAGGAGTGGAAACTAATGGACGGTTGCAGGTAGTCGACAGCACTGAATGAACTGTATATTATGGACGATTCGTCTCAGCAAGTGAGGAACATGGTTGAAACCGGTGCCAAACTGCTGAAACAGATACTGACAGGAGACCGACCGTTTAACTACCACCTCCACAAGATGAACATTGGTGATTTTCGCTTTTGTACAGGTGGTGTTGAGGGAAAAACGGAGCAACAATGCATATTCTGTGCAGATGCGTGACACTGATGCCCCCAAGATGCAGAGCACTCTCGGTAGAGCTGAGGAGATTCAGAACCTAGATGGTGCTAAGTCTCTCCAGGGTATTACCCACCTACCCCGTCCCGACTGGAACTGGACTTGAGTAGGTGGCTGCTTATCTACCTTGGGCAGCCAGTGAACACTCTGGAGTGAGAACCGATCCTACCTACCTCTGAAGCCAACTGAATACCCTCGAGGGGAACCGGTTCACTAGGACGAAGTTAGATAATATATCACGAAGTTAGTGTTAGCCTCTTTAGGAATCGTTCACCTGGGGAAGGATGGTGAATACTCTCGGGCTGGAACCGCCCCCCTGGTTTATACGTGAAAACTCGCTGGTGATAGCCGCTCCACTAGCTGATACGTTAATCGTTGAACCATGTGGGAACTGCTCTTTGGCGGCCTGGTGAACACTCATCGGTGGGAACCGCTCCACTAGGTGACATGTGACTCGGGGTGCAAAGTGCTTCAGCTTAGGCATTAAGGGACCAAAATGGTCCCTCTCAATCAGTATTAATAAAAATAATAATCGATAAGAGTTTTCTTGGGTAACTTTATTTCTGTGAATAGAAAATTTGTTTTCGAAGTATTCTCTTTAAAATTTGTCAAGCTTTTGAAATAAAACATGTTGTTGAAGGTCAACTCGTCTACCACGTAAAACGGTTGTGAACCCTCTGCCATCCTTATTATTTACACAAATTGATTAGGTACGTGAATTGGCTCAGACTTTCTGGCCCATTTGACGGCCTTTTCTATCATAAAACGTGGGCAATTCCCTTCAGTTTGTATATGGCCAGTCACAAGGATCTTTTTAGAAATGAAATAGATGTTTTTAAATGTTCTCAAGCACAACATGTGCATCACCTAAACGTATATCTTTTGCCCACTGCAGTTGTCTGAAAAGAAAACAATCTTTTCCAAGTGAAGCGGTTGGCTAATTCTTCTGACTATTTTAGCACCAGGCTGAAGTATTTCTAGTTTCACGGGATTCTTCGGAGTATTTTTTTCAACACTGGAGAGCAAAGCAGTCACAGGAATTTTGAAGATTTGCATGACGGGCTTTCTTCGTTTCCTTCATTTTTGGAGTACTCCAAAGATTCATCACGGCCAACGACGTCACAATTTGCTACGTGAAAATCTGAATCTTGATCAGAGTCGTCTTTATCCAAAATATATGCTAAATTTTTAACTGATGGTAATTATCGCTAAGATTACCATTTGTATCTGTGAGAACATATCCATTACCAGTAGGAGAAGTATCACCCTTCCCAACAGCAAAGGGTGATTGTGCATGCGGAAGCAAAACACGGTCATCATTTACGAACATTTTATTTCCAACAGGACATGCAGCATTCACATTATCTGCGTTAGGAGATGTTTTTAAGGTGGCAGAGATGGATGCTGCAGAGGGGGTTCAACAGGAATGATACTGTTTTCATCAATACTTTCCCCTTTGCTTGATGTAAATTCTATTTCTATTATTGATAATAATTATTATTAATATCTCAGATTAGGATCTTACCTAAACAAAAACAATAAAAATCGATATTTCTCAAATTTATTTCATTACCCATATTATGAACATTTTAACACACTATGAATTAGGAACAGGTTCAAAAGAGTATAAAAATTTATTTTAATAATTTTCTTTTGAACTCTTACATCCTACATATCTAAATTGTATTATTTTGAAGCATAAACTAAAATACTAATAATTTATAGCATTTGGAAATAAACATGAAAACAACAATAAATAAATTGAATATTGGATAAAATTCCTTAGAAACTGAAAAATATCGATTTATTTTTATCTCTTACAATTTCAGCAGTAGCAACTAAAAATCATAACAAAACCATCGCAATTACTTATTTTTACGCTTCAGCAAAACCGTGATTCTTTGCTTTGACCTTGTTATTACTCTCAAAAGTCGTCAGAATTTAAGAGCAATAACGTAGCAACTCTAAAAACCTACTTTTCTATCTTATCTCTTTAACTTATCTGAATGCATTAACGTCATTCCGTGACTTTTCAAGTTTAAGCCAGATATTTTCGTAGAATCAAAACACACTTGTCACTTTTTTGAGACGTTTTCTCTGACTGCCACATAGTGAATCATAATATAAAAAGTAGTGATAGAGTGTAAACAATTATAAGACAGATAGATAGATAAGCTTTATTTGTTCTGTAGGTACTGATCGGTGTACAGTGTAGAACGTCAAGAAATATTATAAAATTGTCCATTTACAAGTAGGTATAGTGATAGTTAATTGATTTATAGCTAATTATTACAGTTAGTTACACCTGATCAATATACTACGGTATGACAGTGAGTAAAAGGATAGTAAATTAGATTTAGAGATTTGTTGTTTAGATATACACTACACAGTTGTATCACTTGCATGTTCATTATTTCACAGTAGAGTTTAAATGTTCGAATATAAAGTAGTTGCGTACTTAAAAACTCAAGGTTTGAGATTAATATTCAGAATCTGAGAATAATTTTGTTTACAAATTGAAATCTCAAAATTCTAAAATTCTAAAAACTGTTCGAGAGGAAGGTAAAAAGAAACATTAAAACCAAATAATTTTTTCCTCCATGAAATCTTCAATAGAATTACATGCTTTTTGATATAGGTATGTTCAAACTTTTTTTTAATGTAGTAAGTGCGTATGCGTAGTTGTATATATCACATGTAAGATTTCCTCTATTTCGTGCTTATATATGCTTATATTATGTTTTGTGGTTCGTTTGATGCTGCTTCAAAGATGTATAATCTGTAAAAAGTAGTATGTTATTTGCAATGAAATGGGGCTTACAGCCGTCTGTTTCTTCAACTTGAACATTGCTCTTAGAGCTCTTTTTTGTAAGCGATATATCGTATATACTTAACCGGATTTTCCTCAGAATATTGAACCATATTGGATCCGTGATTGTATATATCCAAGATATGCTGCCAGACTTGTTTTCATATTTACTTCATCCCTGATCACTCTTAGAGCGTAGCAACATTTACCTAGTTCCCCAGCTACTTTATTAATATGTGAACATAATTTGTCTATTTCAGTACCAAGACATGTTAGAGACTGAGATGATATTATCATACCATAATTATTCACATCAATTTCCTTTATACTTTCAGGTTGGTTGATAAACGTAGGATGTATCAATTGGGTTTTATTGATATTTAGTTGAAGTTCATTTGTGCTAAGCCAATTTTGGTATATATCGAATGTATCACTTATCGTTGGTGTGATATCAACTTCCTGATTCACTCAAAGTACCGCCGATACACCATCAGCAAATTGTGAAATATCTTTTTTTAATATGAACGGTAGTTCGTTTGTATACAGTATGTATAGTGGAGGACGAGGACCTAATATTGAGCCATGAGATATTCCTTCGCTTAGATTACATGTTTCTGATTTTTGCTTCGGTCCTCTTTCATTCAATGCAATCACGTACTGATTTCTATTTTCTAAGTAGGATTCAAGTAGATTTAGAGCATTACCCCTAACACCATATTTATCCAATTTGACCAATAGAAGTTGGTGGCAAACGCCAGCAAAGGCTTTAGGAAGGTCGAGACACATGAATATTGTGATTTTGTTATCATTTTTATACTCTAACATCTTAATTAACACTTGGTAAATTGCTGTTAGTGTTGATTGATTGTTCCTGCAACAATTTTGATGTTCAGATTTATTGTTGGATGTTTGAAAAAAATGAGTTAGTCTATTGTAAATAATTTTCTCAAAAACTATACTTATATTCGATAATAATGAGATAGGCCTATAATTTTGAATACCCTCTTTTTCATGTTTTTTTAAAATTGACTCAACATCTGCAATTTTGAGCCAATCAGGAAAAATGCCGCCTGTACAGAAGATGAGATTTATTATATGAGTTGAAGGATTTGAAATCTCGTTTAATACGTATTTTATTTGTTTAACAGATATTTCGTCTTCATCTGTTGCATTTGTATTTTTCAATTTTTTTATTCCGTTCTGAACCGTATGAAATAGGAAAAGATTTGTTTCATTTATCCTTACAAATTTCAGCAGTGAATCATCTACACGCGTAGCAAGATATGGATTTTGATTTATAAACTACTCATTGAAGGCATTTAATAGCTCCTTTGGGTTTTTGTATACATGTTTCAAATCTATGACGAAATTGTTGTCTTTCTTCGGTTTGCTACTATGTATATTCACGATGGCCCATATACCTTTACTTTTATTTTGTGCTTTATCTAAGAAATTTATGTTCTCCGATCGTTTTGCTGAGATTACATTATTTCTCAAGTATTTTGAAAAGTTGTTATAATATTCATTTGATACCAGTTCCCGACATTCTTGTATGTATAAGGTACTATCGCTTTTTGATTTCTGGTGTAATCCAATTTTTAAACTTTCTCTCCTCAACCTTTTTTGTAAAGATTAGTTTGTTAATGAGCTTAGTATGAGAATAAACTTATTGTACGCTATATTGGGATCAGTCGATCCCAGAACCTGCTTCCAATCCATTTCTGATAGTTCAGGCTTTCCATTTCTGATAGTTCAGGCTTCAAGCTTCCTAGTTTACATTGATTTACGATTGTTTTATAACATAAATATGTGTTTATATTTGTTCATAGACATTTTTTGTTCAATTGTTAGCCCCAGATGATCAGATAGTGCGCTATTTATTACGTTGCTATTGAAATTGAAAGAGTCGTGAAAGTAAATGCAGATATTATCCAATAGGGTTTGTGTTTGGAGAAAGACTTTTTTTATACTTTGACAACACGAGAGAGAAAACTATAATGTTAGAAGAACATCGTATGAACCAACAGTAGAATGTAGGGATAGGAGATAGGATTAGTATTTTTCTTGAGGATTTGGAGATTATAGGCATAGGGAAGGACCTCACTAGGTGAAGAGTTTCACATTTTCGCTGTTAGAAAAAAACGTAATGTCTGGTAGGGAGAAGTTCGGTAGGTCTCGAGTTTGACAGTGAAGTGGTGACTAGGTTGATCTCGTCCAGTCCGCCTATCTGCAATCTCTCGTGATGGAACAGCAGACGAAATTTATGATAAACACCGACCACGGAAATATCTATAGAAGAGGGAGATATCTCTCACCTTTCTACGATGTTCCAGAGAGGTCAATGAACTCGTGTGACAACATCAATCAAACGAATAGCTCTCATCTGAAAAGAATTCAAGAGCTTCAGCGTATGTTTGGGAGCCGAGCTGAAAACATGTGAACAGTACTCCAGGACAGGTCAAATTTGTAGATTATGAGAAGCTGCTGGGATGTGAAGTAGCTCTTGACACGGAATAATAAGCCACGTTTTTGTGAAGCGGTTTTCGCAATGGACCTCACATGATCGTCCCATGAGAGGGTGCTTTCGGTGGTGATCCCGAGCATTCTTATGGAAGATTTCATAGGCACAGTTAGACCTGACATCATCATATAAAAGATTGTGGGTTCCCCCTTCCTGGAGAAAACGCAAGCTTCAGTTTTGGGTGCATTGAACTCTACTAGATTATCAGATTCCCATTAATTGCGTCAATCTGTCCCTGTCTCGCTCCTCTGCCTTCAATGGATGACATAGGGTCTCTGTATAAGAAAACGGTATGAAGTGTACCATCATCTGCAAAGCTGTGGACAGGACAGTTGGTCACTTTCAGCAGATCGTTGATATGGAGCAGAAACAAAGTTGGTGCCAAGACATACCCCTGTGGAACACCAGCATCGATAGTCATAGTGTAGGAGGATACGCCGTCAACCACCACATGGGGTGATCTATCTGAGAGAAAACTCGATAGCAAGCGACAAAATTGAAGTGGCAAACCATATGACGGAAGTTTCCCAAGAAGGCTTTGGTGGCAGACCCGGTCAAATGCTTTGTAAATATTCGATGATACAGTTAAAGATTCTCAATGTTTTTCAATAGCTTTCTGCCATACATGTGTTACGTAGGCAAGCAGGTGTCCTATTGATCCCTGCTGACGAAAGTCATTTTGCCGGTCATTCACATTTTTGTAACTCTCTAGGTATTCGATGAGCTTGATTCTGATTGCTTTCTTTATCATTCAGAGTTCACGGATGATAGTGCAATGGATCTAAAATTATTAGGAAGGGTCTTCTTTCTCTTCTTTGTAATTGGTTGCACTCTAGCTGTCTTCCAGCTAGAAAGATCTCTTGTAGGTGTAAAAGTAGTATGCTTTATGTTGAATGAGTTAATAATATCGATAGAGTGTTTTGAATTTCTTTAATCATGAGGTTGGAATTTTGATGACAAAAGTGTAGCAAATTATTGAAATCTATTAGAAAGATATTCACTACATCTATTCACAATAAATGAACATTCCGAATGATTTTCAATATTGAACTAATTAGCAGAAGATATTTCTTTGAAATATTAGTTTTCTTTTATAAATATGCAGAAGCCACCATGGGTTTGTATTCTTTCTTGAATAGTGTGATCCTAATTGATGGTTCTTTAGGTACAAGACATTTTATTTCATTGTTATGACACCGATGTCCAGTGAAGCAGAAATGTGTAGGTAATGCTAGCAATGATATGAAGATTTCGATTTCCGGGGTATTTTATTTCTTACAGATTGAATATTTTGATGAAATAATATGGTTTGTTGCATTTAAATCATTTCACCCATGTCGTTACTAATAGTTTCATTTGCAATTGACCTATATTTGGTATTCGACGTTCCATAAAAAAATTATTTATGGCCAGATTACCGGAACCATTACAGCTCATATTTAAGGGTGGTATTATTTGTTCTAGATAATTTATAATTTGATGTGCTATAGTTTCCCGGTGCAGCCGAGTTACGTGCATATGATAGGGTTCAATTTTTGCTGCACTCGTTAAATTTTCGTTCGTGGAAGAGCCAACGATAGGTTTTGATTTTGGATGATTAAATGCGTGTTCATTGTCTGTTATTTTGAGGTAGACCATCTCCCTTGTTTATTTTTTCTACCAAAGTCTATTTTCCTTCAGGTATTCTATCAAGTTCAATTATTGTTTGCATTATTTGTAAATACTTAGGTTTCATCTAATTTTTGGAAATATTTATTTGGATCTGTTTATTGCTCTTTTCCACCATGTTTGTATTAGAAACAGATTTAGAATTATCGGATTTTACGAGCGCATCTGTGTTATTGTCTGTTAATTTTGTCTGTACAATTTGTACCTTATCATTTTCCGTACAATCCATATCTTGTTTCATAATATCGGATTGCTGTTTAGTTAACATTTTCAATTCATTAGTATTTTTACTGGATTCAGCACGTAAATCTCCAATTACACTGTACTCCCTTTCGATAACCATTTTTGAATCCATGATTACCGCTAATAGGAGCAATGAATTGCGATGGGACTTATACAGGGATATCTAAATAATATTTACAAAAAAGAATGTATGACCATAAGTACAATAATAGAAAACTTAGAAAATCCCACCGCCCTTGCCAAACATTGTTTTGATTATAACCATCAATTCGATTACAAAAATGTTAATATTTCAACTAAATCATAGTCAGTCATTGAGTCAGATTTATACTAATTCAAAAAAAAGATTTACAATTTCGTTTAATCGTGTTTCTGTTCGTTTCGGCGACGTGGGCATTTTAATTGAAATTGGTGCAATTTGGACGCTTTGTGTAATACAATTAGTTTTAAGTAATCAAGTTTTAGACATAATAAGTCTTCTGATGATGGTCGTGAGACCGAAACGTACTTGAAACAGAGTGTTAGAGGTCACATTAACTCCGAAAATTTGTATATAAAAATTATTATTCTGAGAAATAACCATCTTGAAATGATTCAGACTGAATAAATTAACTGGGGAAAGATGATGGATAGTTTCTGAAACTAACTCCATTCTTATTAAGTTATTATTTGGTTCAAAATATCTTTCATGAATAAATTGTTCCCTTTGATGAATTTCTCCGTTTAGCTGAGTCGTTGTATTAAATTTGTTAATAATTATGGTTCAATATGTTTGAAATGAGTTTTTAATAAAATTCTACTATTGGTTCTTCAGGTGTGTGAAGAATGGAGTCAATAATATACTATTGGATGAGCTTGTGTCCAAATATTATCAAATTCCGAACGAGCTGGTTTATCATTCGGTTTCGTCCATTCATTCGTTATATTCTTCCATATATTCAAATATGTCGTTAGTTTATTTTATGTGAATTTATATTCTCGATAAAGTATCTACGTTCGTATTTAGGGAATTCACATTTTTCATATATTATATTGCAGTTAAATGCCTCTTATTTGAGAGTCCTTTAGAGATAATAGCTATTGAAGTGGTTTGTGATAGATGATAATATCGAACGTTCAGCCTAAGAGGTAGGGTCTAAAACATTTAGTAGCCCATATGACGACCAGTAGTTCTTTGTCAGTGGTGCTATATTTTCCTTCCGAGTTGTTTAGTGTATGTGAAGCGTACCCCTGAAAAGTATTCACCTTTAGGGCCATGAGAGAGTATAGCGCCTATCGCCATGAAACCAGCGTCAGTAGTTAAATTAAATGGTTTATCAAGATTAGGGTACTACAGGTTCGTTAATTGATAGAATAAAGGTATTACTAACCGACCTTAGTGAGCTGATTCCTTGCGATAAAATTCGGATTCGTGTAATTGTATTTTGATGTTAGTCTTTAGAATACGACTCGTATATTTTCAATGTGTTCTTGCAGTAACGAGGCACTTTCCGTTTTGAATGCCACGGAGAATATCATTCGCAGATACTCGTAATGCCCATTCTAGTATTAAATACTGTTTTAGATATGTTTTTTCACGCTTTACAATTTGGCAGAAGCTGCTAGCTGAATCTAGCATAGTAAAATATTGGCATCTGTCTAATTTGTCAAGTCATTGATGTTAGAAAGTGGGTATTTGTCGTTGATTGTCTTTTCATTTAGGTCACAATTTTTCACAACCACACGCTATTTTTTCTTTCAGGAGGCATCGATTTTTTCAATACTACCAAAATGGCCTTGGTCAGTCGAGTTTCTTGGCCTGATTATTTTTTGATCGAGCATTTCATTGATTTGTTTTTCCACTTCTTGTTTATGTATAATTCATTTTCTATGCTTGTTTTTCTTTGAAGGAGCTTTCTGAAAATTTACGTAAACATCGAAGAATACTTCGTCATCATTTTTATCAATTTGCTCACTGTCAAAGTCTGCTGATCTGTATCGTCAATTACGTTTTCTTCAGTATTATACAGTTCTTCTGATACAACGTTTCTTTGTGGTATCTGTATTGTGATGGACCTGGACCTTCAGGGAATAATTTGTAGGATGTCTTGTGGACACACTTATAGAAATGGAATTGGGCAAATATCTATTGTTTTTATTCGGAATGAAATCATCCTGATGTTGAAGCGGTTGATTTGAAGATTTGAGAATTCCTGAGGAATTGTTTATTCTTGGGTTAAAAATTGCATTGCTTGGTTCAAATGAGTAGACTGCATACAAGGAATTATTGTGCCTAATGGTTCTTTGATACGTTATGAAAATGTTTTCAATGTAGACTTCCACAGGAAGAGAGGAATCGATTTAATTCGTTTGGATTTTCGTCGAATTTCGGAACGCAGTTCAGGTATTCAGGATTACATTGTGTTTTTTTCTGAATGATCTGAACTGTATAGAATAAAAGCCTTAACCTTATTTTAGCTAGTTTATTTAATCTATATTGAAGCTTATTTGCTACATAAATGATTTTTGAGAGGTTAAAGGATTTGTTAATTCGTCTGTGTCAGTTGAAGATGTTAAATTAAAATTCTTCGAATTGATTCAAGGGACTTATGTTGTACTTACGTAAAGAATACTGAAAGCTTGTACATCCTTCTCTTCTTAACTATCAGGAGTATGTAAATGTGTCAGCGATCCCGAAGGATCTCCGGCAGATCGACGCTAAGCTGAGGGTCATGAGGTCTAAGGAGCCACTCTGTTTTTGAAGCTATCGTACTTTTCACGATAATTAACCGTTCGACACATTATAATCTTGATAATCCTATACCGATTCCGCCAATATTCTAACGAAAGAATGAAATGCTTTGATTAGAACGTTTTTGAAAGAAATTACAGGTTGTCACTTTGAGAGGTTTTCTCTGACTGCCTCATAAAGAATCATAATATTGGAAAGAAAAGCTGGAATATAAGCAATTATGAGAATAACAGATCAATGTATTAGGGTCCAGACTTACGACTGTAAAATGAACACCACATACACGTCGTGCAGGGAATATAAACAACATGCATACGCGGTGGATGATAATTTATGCCTGCTATGATCTACGTACAGAACAGCAGCGTTTCATCCTTAATAAGGCTGTATCTTCATTATACAGTTCTTCATTATCCTGCGTTGTATTGTGTACTGTATCAACCACATAGATTATCCAAAGGAGGCTTCATCATTACGTTATATTAGTACAATACTTAAGAACTGTAGGATTGCCGTCTCAATAGTTTGTAACCTCCATGCATGAGAACGGTTCCAGCGTTAATGTCTTATTAATACGTAACTACCTCCTGATCGAATCGGTTTGACATTGAGTTTGGTTGATACAGTAACATGAACTCAGGGCAGTGTTTGAATTATCACATCTCAAACATTCTAGTGGTGTAGTTTCATGGCCCTCTTTAATACTAATTTAATCGTGACCGCGCGCCTTCTTCACTGTTTGATGGATCGCCACTAGAATGGTGAATAGTGATAACATTTTCCTTAGGTAGATGCTGGTCTGCGTCTCATATTTTTTCCTCAAAACTAAATTTCAGGGTAAGACCGTAATTAGCAGTAGATAGGATAATCTAGATTATTACGTTTCCAACGGATGATTATCGTATCTACGATCAATCGATTTTCGGTGAAAAGTAAAGAAGTTTCAAAGACAGTGTGGCTCAGGACACTCAATCTACCGCAGACCTGCCGAAAATCCTTCGTCAACAAATCGAGAAAATTGGAATACATTGTTCTATTTTGCAAGGACTAAGTAATTTGGCAAAGACAGAATCGCTGACTTGCTGTACTCTTTACGTAAGTAAATTTTCAAAAATTTGCGTTTAATCAACCCAGACAAAAATTAACAAATCCTCCTCTCAAAAAATGTTGTCTGGCAAATTACGTTCAATCTAGATTAAACAAACAAAAAACTGAGAAAAATTTGAACAAGACTATTATTCTAGACAATTCGGATAATTCAGAAATGGCACAACTCAAGCTAACTAAAACTTAGTTTTACTAAGACAATTTTCAAATGAATAGTCTAAATAATTTTTCGATCGTTGTTTACAAATATTAAATTTATTATGCTCTTATGAGATATTCATTAAGCTACACCAGAATCAACAGCTCTGAAACGAGATCTGTTTGATAAACTAACATTGAAGACATTTTTTTGAGGTAACAAAGAACCATTAGGCACAACAAATCGTTGCATGCAGCCTACTCATGCGAACCAAGCAATGCAATGCATAACCCAAGAAGAAAATATGCTTGCTTTACTTAAAAAAAAACATAATTCTAACAAAAATGTTGTGAGACAAATGTCTCAAACTGCTGAACCAACAATACATCCAAGACCGATGCCAAATAAACCTAGAGTTTCATACATTAATGTCAATCAAAACAATCGATTTCGAACACCAATTTATTTTCCTTCACAACCTATTCAGTTGCCACACATAACGAACCAACCACAACATTCTTTAGGAATTCTCAAATATTCAAATCATGAACATCGAAATATTCCCAAACCGGATAAATACAATAGAAAATTTTCAAATTCCAAATAGCAACCTACAAATTATTTCCCTATAGGTCCAGGTCCATCACAATACCAACCACCGCAAAGAAACTTTGTATCAGGAGAAGAAATTTATGAAAATAATGAGAAAGTATGTAAATTTTCAGATTCAGATCCTCCAACGGACAACCAAACATAGAAAGTGAAATCATTTATATCAACACCACAAATACGAGCAAATTACTTCAAATTATATTACCCGAACAAAATTTCAAGATTCTTATAAATTCTGGTTCTACCAATTCGTTTATAGATCCTTGCTAACATATTTTACCCAAATTGTATCCAAATTACCACAATTTATCAATTTGAAATTATATCTATTTGAATTCATATTTTAGATGGCTTAATTGGACTATACAATTTGAAACTACTCAATGCCAGTCTAGACTTTGATAAGGAAATCTTGAACATTCCCCATTCCGAAATAAAATTGCCTTACCACAAGACAAAAAAAAGGAATTAAATTTCATGACAATTGCCCCTCGTATAGAAAAAGTTATTAGAATAAGTACTTCCATTATGAATGGTGAAATAAAATATCATAACTGTGAGATCCCTGGAGCTTGACTACTGCAAAAAACGGAGAATCATTAACGACAATATATTGAATAACACAACTTAATATGTTTTCCTAAAATTTTTTGAGACTATAATGGTTGAGAAATTTGATAGAAAAGAAATAAAAGAGTTAGAGCTTAATAACGTTGACGAGTACCTCAAGAAAACATTGAATTTATCAAACATTCGAACGGATCATTCGAGTTCTGATGAAAACTGTCGCATTGAAAATGTGTACAAGGAATACTCAAGAAATATTTTATCATGAAGATACACCATTACAATTACACATCATCATACATCAGACGAAATCCTGGTATATACTGAAACTTACAGATATTCATTATCTAATAAAGGAGTTGAAAAAGATCAAGATAATGCTGGATCAACAAAAATATCAAGCCCAGCAATTCGCCTTAATCAGAACCTATTTGGGTACTACCGAAAAAAACGATTTCTCCTCAAAGCAAGAGTAGCGCGTGGTTGTGGATTATCGTAATCTAAATGAAAAAGACTTGATAGATATCAATATTTTGCGACCCAAGATTCAGCTAGCGGCTTCCCACCAAATCGAAATACACGAAAAAGACATATCTAAATCAGCATTTAATACAGAAAATGGACACTACGAATAATCTGCGTCTGCCATTTGGTCTCGAAAATGCACTCACTACATTTCAAAGGATCTTCTTCTTGGCATTCAGAACGAAAAGTGACTCGTTTACTTCGACGACATCATAATTTTCTCTACGTCACTATAAAAACACATTGAAAATATTTGGAACGTACTCCAAAGACTCAGCTAACTAGCTTCAAAATACAATTAGATGGATCCGAATTTTTACGCGAGAAACTGGCCTACTTATATTATCTACAGCTGAATCTACTTCCATCAGTACAGTTTTAGATTCCACATACATTCTTACCTTTAGATTCTCATTTTAAACTCCATTTTCAACGCTCTGATTTCAATCTTCTAGCTATCAAGCAAGTGTCTCTACATTTCTACTTCCTCTGAATCATGTTCTTCCTCAAACTTATGCATTTAGGATTACACATTCTGGAGTTCCCGGTATTCCCTACGTTTCCATAAGCAAAACAGCGCCAGACAACTGCAGGACATTTTCTAACATCTAAATGTGTCCGACTTTTTTTTCCCCGTATCCATTATTTAATTTTCAGGGGTTTTAATAGCTCTTTAACTACGCCTATGTTGCGCATACATACCAGATATCAGCGGCAAAGCCACGAGACTTAATTTGAACAATGGCATTGTATTTGTGTTGGCGATCCAAAACACTTTCTGTCTCTCTTGCTCTCGGGTTGCGTTATTAGCATTAGCATAGCAGCAGAGAAGTTATTAGTTTCATCTAGGTTACGTTCTGTGGCAGTGATATTGCTATTATTTAGTATAAAAATGATTTACATGTAGAACAATCAAGTGCAACGGTATTTTATTTAGGTAAGTAAATTTCTTTCTATAGAGGAATTGAATTTAAAAGGTTCAAACCAATTTTTATATGTAAAAGATGGGAAAACGGAAATGCAAATTTTCGGCATGTGTGTGAAGTGAGTCTGTGTAAAATCCAGCCTCACTTCGACTTGGCAACACTGCGCGCTTCTAACTTAAAGCTTCTCACACATGTTTTACATGAATCGGAAATATAATACTGAATACTTCATTAGAGGACATGTCGCTCTCTAATTGAATGCAATTTGTTTATACCACTATTTATTAACCATACATTAAACGGCTTAAACGAAATAGCACATTTGGAAAGAATAATAATTGACAATGCTAATATATTTTTACTTCACTTCGATTGCATTATAGCGTAAAAAAGATTCAGCCTCTCTGTAAAACGATGAAACTTTCAGTATGCATTACTGAAGATGTGAGCTTTCATTTGATATTATACACAATAGGGCACTAAGCAGTAAAAATAAATTCAACCTCTGTGCAATAATGAAACATTCAGTATACATTTCTGAAAATGTGATCTTTCATTTCCTACTATATGCAATACGGCACGAACGAGATAGCATACTTAGAAAAATAAAAATGGAGACTTTTCATGGATATCAATTTTTTTCAATTTCTTCTTAAGTAAGGACCCATCGAGATATTTGGAGTGCAGCAAATATAAGTAAAGTTGCTACTTTTTTTAAGAAAGTACAGCCTACAGAAGACGATTTAATTTGTGCCTCAAAGGAAGCGGCATTTACCTACAACACTGCTCAACACGATTTTAGTTTAATTTTTCTACATACAATATAAATTCACTTCCTGTATGACCCAAAATTTGGTAGTGCTAAGACAAAAACAGAAGCTATTATAGTTCATGTTATTGCTCCCGATATTTTAATGATGTTTTTCAACATGTGCAACAGGCAAATTTTATCACTGTGATAATTGATGCTTCTAATAGATAAGATAAGAAATTGGTTCCAATGGTTGTAAGGTACATCAACAAGTATTGTAAATTGTTAGAATTTCAAGACATTTTAACAGAATACGAATTCAAATCTTTAAAAAAAATTGATTTGAGCAAAAAAGTAGTGTGTTTTTGTGCTGACAATACCAACACTAAACTAACTTCGGTACGAAAAATTTATTCACAAAACTTCAAAATAAGTTAGGTCATAATTTAATATGAATTGGATGTGCAGCACATATTGTGCACAACTGTATACAAAATGCAGTAGACAAATGACCTCTTTTAAATATAGAATGTGACAACACTAAACTAACTTCGGTACGAAAAATTTATTCACAAAACTTCAAAATAAGTTAGGTCATAATTTAATATGAATTGGATGTGCAGCACATATTGTGCACAACTGTATACAAAATGCAGTAGACAAATGACCTCTTTTAAATATAGAATGTGTCATTGTAAAATGTTTTAAATATTACTGTATTTATACAGTAAGAACAACAGTTAATGGAATTCTATGAATTTGCTGAAGTGGAATACAAAAAAGTGATCAGCCACTCTAGCACAAGATTTATTAGTATTCTACCTGCAATTCATGGAGTTCTTTAATTTTTTAAGGCCTAAAATTATCTTTTCTTTCTGTAGAAAACTGCCCCAATATTTTAAAAAACTTTTTTGTCGACAAAACGTATCAATTTTATCTTTACTTTATTCATGGTACATTATTACTTTTTAATATAACCATACTAAAAATGGAAGCAGAACATTCAACTGCTATTAAAATCTTCACGTGGTATAAAGACTTAATCAAAAAATAGGAGAGACAACAAAGTAAATATTTGTACTATTTTTGGCTCAACAAATTCTAGGCAGGGAAACAGATCAGTTGAACTGAAAAAAGCTTCTTTTAATTATATACGCATTTTACGAAAATTGATTTCTGATATATTCCAATTCTTGAGAAAACAATTTTCAAGAAATTGAACATTTTAATTGGGTTTTATTAAATGAAAAACTTGAATAGGCTTCCATTAACATTTCTGCAGAAACAATTGATAAACAATTAGGTAAAAATATATATAAAATTCTCGGGAAATAGGTCACATTAACACTTTGTTATAAATTTTCGTCTTTACGTACGTTTCGGTCTCACGACCATCATCAGAAAACTTATTATGTCAAAAAGGGTTCATTAAAACTAATTTAGCACAAGCGTCCATATCGCACAAATTTCAATAAAAAAAAAAAAGGCCCACGCCGTCGAAACGAGCAGAACCACGAATAATCGAAATTGTATCGTCAATATTAAAGTATAAAAAATTTTGTAACAAGAATCCACTATTCAAATTTTTATACTTTAATATTGACGATACAATTTCGTTCCCATTCCAGACACCATTTCCATAATTTCTCAATTGTTACCTGCCAAAAAAATTTCAATGAACTTGCTTCCGTTAATTGATTTTTGTCTATTATCCACATATTTTCTGTAAGATGGCAAGTTTTGCTAGCAGTCCTCGGCCATGAGTTCCCCACTCTCCGATCATATTTAATATCTTCATGGAAGCTTTTAAACAAGATGCTATCGACTCATCTATTCTCAAGCCGGAATGTTGGTTTAGATATGTCGACGACACTTTTTATTTGGCAACATGGTCGCGAAAAGTTTGATCCCTTCCTCAATCATCTAAATTCATTACATCCCAATATCCATTTCACCATGGAAGTCGAATTACAATGTTCACTCCCGTTCCTAGATGTCTTGGTTAGTCGATAGACGACGGTACTTTAGGACATTCTGTGTATCGAAAACCTCACACCGATAGTTACATCAATGGTCTTCCCACCGCCACCCTGCCCAAAAGCAATCTGTCATAAGCTCCTTGGTGCACAGAGCTGTCAACTTATCTTAACCTCAATCCTTAAAATCAGAATTGAAACATCTTTCATCTGTCTTATTATCAAACAATTTCTCCCATTATAACATTCAAAAAGCCTAAAATTTCAAATCGACCTGAGCCACAAACCCCTCGCCTGCTTTATCCATTACCTATCTTCCATATATTGAAAATATAATGGATCGAATTCTCAA
Organism: Endomychus coccineus; assembly: GCA_958510875.1. Lineage (NCBI taxonomy): Eukaryota > Metazoa > Arthropoda > Insecta > Coleoptera > Endomychidae > Endomychus > Endomychus coccineus. The sequence goes on from OY294070.1 coordinate 63,260,159, forward strand.
AATCCTCAAGGAACATAAAATTTCTGCCCGGTTTTCCACACTTTCAAAATTATCTCAGTTTTACAAACCTATCAAAGATCTCCTTCCTCTTCTTCACTTAGAAGGTGTTTATCGCATTCCCTATTCTTGCGGTAAAGTCTACATTGGTGAAACAGGTCGTACAATAGCTACTAGTGTGAAAGAACATGAGACTGTACAAGGCTTCGTGATACCAGTGTATATGTACTTGCGGAACACAAAATTGGTACTAATCATCAAATCCTTTTCGAAAATACTAAAATCCTAGCCCGAGCCCCAAACTTCTATCAGCGAAAAATCCTTGAAGCTATAGAAATCCTAAAACATCCAAATAATCTGAACCGTGACTCAGGATATTACCTTCCCAACATTTGGAAACTCATCCTCGAAAATTTCACTTCGCACATGATCACACAACGGCAGGGTCAGGTGCCGGAACGGAGTTAACCACCGAAATAAAGTGTAGGCTGAAGGATTCTCCCTACAATAAATACGGCTACAGAAACCAGTAGACCCTGTTTCAGTTGAAGCCTCAAACCTGCCCTGAAGATGCCACATGTAACGGTTGGCGAAACATCGGCATCAAGTCGAGCTATTGCGACGCGGAATCCATCCGGGAGACAAGATTTTCCGAGATTGGGTATCCGCGGAAGTCTACTTTTCAAGATATTGTAATCCCAGATAATACTAAATTAGTTTCATTCGACGTACAAAACCTTTTCCCTAGTGTACCTGCCCCCCCCCCTCAAACACTTTTCATCTCCCAGATGAAAATCATACCAACCCTTGCACACCACAAGAAATAACCAATTTACTTGGTTTGACACCGAATTATTTCAAATTCAATAACAATAAATATCAGATAAATATTCAATTCAATTCAACTATGGGTAACCCGTTGAAGGCCTCTTCTTCAGAAATATTTTTGGATAATTTGGATTCTAAAATTCATAAGCACTCCTTTATGAAGAAATTCATATTTTGGTATAGGATACGTTGGAGACATCCAAGTATGTTTCATTGGAACTGTTAGACAATTGAATGCATTCCTATAATTTATTAACATAATTCATCCAAATATTAAATTCTTAATTATGGAGGAATAAAACTCGATGAATTCAATGGATTTTTTTCGGCATCACAAATACTGGAGAGGACCTCACAAACAGGCTTCAAACAGGCTTTGCTATGACTACGTTCAGAAGTCCCAAGGTCGGAACAATGAATTTGGAGAAAGGGACCATAACAGGCAGGCGCCTACCCAGAAAGGGGAGTAAAAGTTCATTAAATTCAAATTATCCGAAAACAACTCTAATCTTGAATATTTTTGTTTACTAAGAAATGTTTTATTATCTAATCATATCAGCAAAACTAATTGGAATATGGACATCACATTCATGTTTAGCAGGTCCTAATTATCCGAAAATGACTCTAATGTCTAATATTTAGAAAACTTTTATTTTCATTTTATTTTTATTTGTTAATTTGATAATTAACAAATTGTTTATTGAATAATTATATTAGCAACCAATTGCAAAATGGACATCACATTCATCTTTAGCAGGTCCTAATTAGCCGAAAATGACTCTAATGCATTTTTTGTTGTTAATTTGTTAATTCACAAATTATTCATTAACAGCAGGTCTTAATTCCCCGAAAATGACTAATGTCGTATATTTAGAAAACTTCTATTTTTTTGTTAATTTGATAATTTAGAAATTGTTTATTAACTAATTATATTAGCAACTAATTGAAAAATGGATATCAAATTTGTATTTAGCATATCCTAATTATCCGAAAATGACTCTAATGTAATTTTTTTTTGTTAATTTGATAATTCACCCCTTGAAAAATGGACATCAAACTGTGTTTAAAAGGTTTAAACTATGGAAGATTTCACACTGGATACACTATAACTATACATTTGAAATAATCACATTTATCCACTAAAAATACAGTTAAAGTTAAAATTTTGCATATATTGAGAAGAATAATGGTGAGAAATCTGGGTTAGCCGAACATATTTTGAATACAGGTTACACCATTTCTTAAGAAAGTTTATCACTTCCAAAACACAGTACGGACAAATATCTAGGTAATTTAGGAGGGATGAAAACGTATAAATGAGAAAACAATTTATTGTTTGCATTATTAACCCCAAATAGTATTGCAACAGGTACATTTTGATTAATAATTTAGTTTACTCTGATGAAGGCTACTTGGTAGCTGAAAGGTTCTCAGTACTTCAACAGCATTTTTAGAGGATAAGGGTGATTATTATAGTCTTTGCGACCCAGTCGGAAGAGTATATTGCATTTATTCTAGCTATTTCTAAAATCGTCAAAAAAAGTATTGCATCATGGTATTGTTCGTCGAATTTTAAGCAACTATTGAAAAGTCGGTCTGTCTGTCTGTATGTCACCAAAATTGTGTACACGAAAGATCCTATCATATTCAAATTTATACAAAAATCGTTTCACGAGGAAAACCTTTTCTTGAAGGGTTAAAATTTTGAAAAATCAACTCCCAAAGTATACATTGAATCGATTCAAAACGTGTACTGTAAATTTAAATTAATTTAAAACTGCTTTCACCCAAATTTCAACAAAATTGTTCAACAACAACAAAAAGAATTATAGTTGTAAACTTAAACTTACATTGTACTTCAACAATTTATATGTATATCGGCGTTGTGGTCTGATAGGCCAGTCAATGTAGGTTTCAAAGTAGTTTTTGGGGATGACGCGATTTTATGGTCGATTCTTATGCAAAAACTGACGATGAAAAAATTTGTGTTTGTGCTATTGCTTATATCTACGTTTTATTTACTTTTTTCAATAAATTGTTATGAACAAATTAATGGTGTTTATTAACAAAATTTTTGACGTAAAACACGTCACGAACTACATTTTTGTCATAAATGACGCTATATTTATTGCAACACAATCCTTTATATTTTTTAGTGAATAAATAAATTAGGTTGATTATTTGTTAGCATTTAGAAACATCCGGTTTCAATAACAGTTGATTTAATTGGGCTCAATTTGTTGTTATTGAGGTCAGCTATCGCACCTACATAGTGTAGGTAATTTTTTTTTCCGTTTGCTCAGTTTCTATAACAATTTATTTCAAAGTCTTTATTATCTCGGCGACCAAATGTCATATTAGAACGAAACTTTCGGCATCCGGGAGGTTTCTTAAAAACGCATATTGCATCTTAAAGCTTATTGCGTCCGATAAGTAAAACACGAGATGTTGTCCCGAATGTAAATAGTAGATCCATTATCTAGCTTAGGTTCAAAATATTTTAGCCTTGTGTGATTTTTCACTGAGTTATAGTTTTTCCCAATCTCATTGTCAGCTGCAGATGATGAATGTCGTCCACGTAGTTCACGTTAAGGAGCTCAGTTGAGTGTAATTAAATTCTATAATTATAAACATAAGTATGAGAATTGGTTTCAATATGATTATTCCTATTATTTTAACTTATTCTAAGAAACAACTTACCTCGAATATTCCACAAATATGCAGTTATGTATAATACTATAAAGTTGTTTTTCCAAACATTCAATTATTGAAGAATAACTTCGATTCGAGGAGCTCAAATTAATATAATCAACAATTTAACGATGTAATACAACTGGGGTTTTTTACGTTAACTAACACGTAGACGACATCATCTGCCATTGCTCAGTGAAAAAACACACAAACACAAAAACACATATCAACAGTTTACTTTACCTGAAATTAAGAAAAAAATCGAATAAAGCAACATGCGCATAGAATACTGAATGTATTCATTTATACTCATCATATTCTTATATGCATTCGCGTAGCTTTAATAATAATAATAATAATAATAATAATAGTAATAATAATAATAATAATAGTGTTTATTTCTCATTAAAATTTCAAATTTACAGTGAACAAAATGTACAATGGACAGAATAAACATGAATGATCACTTAAGTGTCGCACTTGACACTTGTGTGTGATTGTGAAACAACAGATTCAAAAATTACATAAGATTAACTTATTATAGATACATATACATTTGAAATATGGTTGTGATTTATTATAAATTTTATTCTTAATTTTAAAATAAGGACAATCTATCAAAAACAAATATGGATCAATATGGTTCTAGGATGTAGGATATTCAGGTTAGTTTAATATCTACTTATTTTAATATAAAAACTTGTTTATTTATTATAATAATATTATTATAATATAATTATTTTGCATTCTTAAAATCAATTATATTATGAACAACTTGTCTTGGCAATTTCAATACATACTTTTTACATTTCACTTTAAATGTTTTATTTGTTACAGATTTCTTCAATTTTTCAGGTAACGATAATAGTACGAAATATGTATTTTCAAGCGCTGAACCTTTCTTTACGTTTCTCAAATTGTCCATATCCATCGATATGATTAAAATTCGTAATATATTTTCAACTTAGCTAGTGAAGTTTTACTCTTTACACTAAACCAAGTTTTGTTAGAGAAGAATTCCAAATGGCGAATTCATGGCTACTAACACATCCACATTTGATTTTTTCACTGACGACTTTGAAATAAATTGTTGTAGAAATTAAACAAATGGAGAAAATTTACCTACACTATATAGGTGCGATGGCTGAACTCAATACCAACAAATTGAACCCAATTAGATCAATTGTTATTGAAACCGCTATACATGCTTATACCTAATTTGTTTATTTAATAAAAGATATAAAATAGTGTGTTGCAAAAAATATGGCGTAATTTATGGCCGAAATGTAGTTCTTGGCGTGTTTAACGTAAATATTGAGCGAATACATTCAGAGAAAAAATTTGTTAATAAGCACCATTAATTTGTCTACCTATAACAATTTATTTAAAAAAGCAACTTGAACGTACATATTATAAACAATAGCATAAGCTTTATGACAATTTTAATCTCACCATCGTTTTCATTGAGTCAGCCTCAAAAAACTATTTTGAAACCTACGTAGACTGGCGTATTGGATCACAACGCCGATATATATATATAAACTGTTGAAGTACAATGTTAGTTCAAGTTTACAACGATGATACTTTTTGTTGTTATTGTTGAACGATATTGTTGAAATTTGGTTCAAAGCAGTTTTAAATTACCCTTCAGGAAAGGGTTTTCCCTGAGAATCGTTTTTTTGTCAAAATTTGAATATTACAGGACCTTTCAAATATTCAATTTTCGTGACATGCAGACATACATACCAATTCTTCAAGAGTTGCTTAAAATTCGACGGATAGTACTATGATGCAAGAATTTTTGATCTAGGACTTTTCTTAAAGATCTTAGAAATAGCTTGAAATGCAATATACTCTCCCGACTTCACGAAGAGTATAATAATCACCATTATAGTCTAGAAATACTGTTAAAGTACTGAGAACCTTTCAGCTACCAAGTTGCCCTCATCAGAGTAAACTAAATTATTGATCAAAATATACCTGTTTGAATACTATTTGTGATTAGTAATGCAAACAAAAGGTTACCCTCACCTGGAGATAACTCAGAATTTAATAAATTGCTTTTTCATTTATGAATTTCCATCCCTTCTAAATTACCTAGATATTTATCCGTACTGTGTTTCAAAAGTGATAAGCTTTCTTAAGAAATGGTGTAACCTATATTTCAAATATGTTCGGCTAACGCAAATTTCTCACCATTATTTTTCTTCATGTGGGCAATATTTTAACTTTAATTGTATTTTAATAGATAAATGTGATTATTTCAAATGTATAGTGTTATAGTGTATCTAGTGTGAACTCTTATAGTTTGTTGAGCTATCTATTGTAATGATGAATCATCCAAAATCAATGAATAACAGTTGTACTGCAAGGCTCTATCTTAGGACTTATTCGTTTTCTAGTATACGTTCAAGATTTTTCTAGTCTTATTAGATTAGCTGAATTGGTGTCATGATGATGGCCATGTGTTGTTCAATACGAATGTTTTATGCATGAATGAAGGAAAAAACTCAACGAATAATGTTCACTCTAGGAGTGAATACAAGTCAGTTGAACATACAGTGTGTCCGTAAAGTACGGAACAAATTCATTTTTAGCTAAACAGGTCATTTTAAGAAATAATCCTGAAACACGTCGATTTTTGATGTTAATTTACCGTATTTTAAAATAATAATCTAATATACAGGGTGAATTACGTTCGAGTAATGACGTCACCGTCATTTTTTTTAAATGGAACACCCCCATTTTGTCTCAATTTTCGGATTACTCTAGCTGAGCTGATTCCAAAAATGTATTACATGTTGATTCCAATTGGTACAGGGTGGACAAAAATACAATAGTTTTGTGTATGCTCATAAAGTATCGCGTAACATTCTTTATTAGGTAAATTAACAATATTATCAAAAATACTTATTGTCTAGCGGACAGAATATGCTGGAATACATGACTTTATAAATGTTCGAACTGCAGCCCTTGCTGTATTTGACAGTAACCCAAACGGTGCACAAATTCTTGTTGAACCTTGTGTATGGTTTCTTGCGTAATATTGTTTATTTCTGTTCGAATTTTCTCTTGTACATCTGCAATATTTGCTGGTTTCGTTTTATAAATAACATTCTTCAGATGGCCCCACAGAAAATAATCCAAAGGATTTAAATCTGGTGACCTCGCTGGCCATTCAGTGGGTCCACGTCTACCAACCCACCTGTTCGTAAAAATTTCATCTAGGTACCTTCTAACATCTACAGCATAATGTGGAGGTGCACCATCCTGTTGAAACCATAAACTTTCATCAAAACCTCCAGGATTATGTCTGCTGGGAAACAAATTACGTAAAGTAGGTACGAGATACCCCCTTAAAAACTCAAGGTACGTTGCCCGTTTAAATTACCTTCGAAAAAGTAGGGTCCGATGATTCGATTTCGTACAATTCCAGCCCATACATTTACCTTTTGAGGGTATTGTGTATGATGCTCACGCATCCAGTGGGGGTTTTCTTTTGCCCAGTATCTACAATTCTGACGGTTAACCTCACCATTTAACATGAAAGTGGACTCATCAGAAAAAATAATGTTTTGTATCAAGAGAGGGTCTCGGTGACATTTATCCATCATTTCTTCGCAAAATTGGAGTCTTCTATCGGGATCATCTTCGTTTAATTCTTGCACAAGTTTGATTTTATAAGGATGCCATTTTTCAAGCTTCAATAGTTTGTGTACCGTTGTTTTGCTAACACCGATATAACGACTAACTTTACGAACAGAAGTGTGCGCATCTTCTTCAAAACTCAGTAAAACATCTAATGCTGTATCAGCATTTGCAGGGGGACGACCTGATTTGCGTACATTTTCAACATTACCAATTTCTAGAAATTTCGTTTCAATCTTACTAACTGTTGAACGCGTTATAGGTCTTTCTGGATATTTATCATTAAACAAATTGCACACTTCCATCTGAGTTCGCGATCTGTCTCCATACCCAATCATCATAAGTATTTCAATTCTTTGTTTTACACTCAACTCCATTTCTACTTCCAATTAAATCTAAGCAATCATTCGAATATTCACGAATACCAGAAATATTTTAGTACTAAACTGTCACTGAACATCAATAAATTACTAAACAAATAATGACATTTCCCAAAAAAGTAGACGACTATGTTTTTTATAAATAGATAAGAAATATTTTTTGTCATATTCTGTCTGCTAGACCACAAGTACCAAACATGTTTGGAAACAGCTCATTTTTATTACTCTGAACATGTAGCAAACTACGGGGTGTTACATTTAAACCAATTGCCGCTAGACAATAAGTATTTTTGATAATATTGTTAATTTACCTAATAAAGAATGTTACGCGTTACTTTATGAGCACACACAAAACTATTGTATTCTTGTCCACCCTGTACCAATTGGAATCAACATGTGATACATTTTTGGAATCAGCTCAGCTAGAGTAATCGGAAAATTGAGACAAAATGGGGGTGTTCCATTTAAAAAAAATGACGGTGACGTCATTACTCGAACGTAATTCACCCTGTATATTAGATTATTATTTTAAAATACGGTAAATTAACATCAAAAATCGAAGTGTTTCAGGATTATTTCTTAAAATGACCTGTTTACCTAAAAATGAATTTGTTCCATACTTTACGGACACACAGTATAGCCATAATTAGAATAGGACTATCAAATGAAAAAGCTAGCCACAAAATTATGTATTAATATTTCTCTTCTCCGGAGCCTTTCCTATTCTGTAACCAAAGATGTTCTTAGGATCGCATAGTTCCCTTTTGTGGCTTCAGCGTAGAGCTATCGGAATTATTATGAGTGAATGAATAAATTGTATATGTATGTTTGAATGGAACTTCTTGAGAACCAATTTGCAGCCAAGTTTCATGAAAATGTATGGTGTAAAAATTAGACTTCACGATGTTAATTGTAATATGAAATTGGCTGACTGGACCTCCGTGGTAGAATTTTTATATCGATTTTCGGAGTTTGGTCCCTTCGGAGAAGCGTATGTTTCGAATTTGAAGACCCATCGCAAAGTGTCAAGGAGATTTCAGAGAGCATCATGCTGGAAATAGAAACTTATATGCTCCATACCAACAAATCACCTCATCTGATGAACCAGGATTCAATAAAATTTGTTCTTGGGTCGTCGTCTCAAAGCAAAGAGCATACCGTCTTAGCTTGGGAACCCATGCCTGAAGATCATAATCGAAAATGTTGAAGCCAGGACTATCAGCAATCACCCAATAGACGCATCTAAGAAGGCGTATACCGCCTCAACAAATGCCCAAAAGGCTGAAGTTCGTTTGGAACTTGCGCCGAAGCAATTGGAAGGAACTTCATTCCCAACTCATTCCTCCTCCTAATCAAAGACAATGGCATACTGAGCCCAAAAAAAAGTCAACCTTTTTTCACTTTGGATCCACAAGGGAAGTACCCTGATATTGCCAGATTGAATTCCAAGAGCAATTTGCCGCATAATTTAAATCAGTTTTTCGCAGGTTGTTCATCCTTCCACACAAACTTGGTGTGTTTCCCTTCCAACTGGAAGGCCGCTAGAGTCCAACCAACAAATAAAGAATAGACTACTCTTCCTTATAATTATAGATAAATTCATTGCACATCTATCTGGATTCTCTAGAATAATGAGGAAAGTAATCAACAACGAGCTCATCCAATACCTTGAGAACCCGAAATTCTGAATGACTGGCAATATGGCTTGCGTCCGCAGAGATCAACAGAAGGCCTGCTTGCCTATATAACATATATATTGCAGATATCTATTGACAAGTATGGGGAATCTACCTGTAGCATGAGAAATCTCAAAAGCGTTTGACCAAGTCTGAAAACAAGGCCTTCTTGGGAAACTTCCGTCATATGATTTTCACCCTCAACTTTGTCGTTTACTAGCGAGTTTTCTCTCACTTCATGTGGTGGTTGGAGCGTCTCTTCCGAAACATTTGTTATTAAAGCAGATGTTCCACAGGAATGTGTCTTGATACCAACATCGTTTCTGCTTCATATCGACGATCTTTTAGAAATGACCTCCTGTCTTGTTCACAGTTTTGCTGATGATGGTACACATTATAGCGCTTTCTCATCTAGAGCCCCTATATCACCTATTGAAGTCCGAGTAGCGACAGGTCGAAGCAATTAATGAAAATCTGGACTCGATTTTCAAATGAGAATCTGATAATCTAGTAGAGTTTAAAGCAACCAAAAGTCAAGCTTGTATTTTCTCCAGGAAGGTGGATTCCACAATCCCTAATATGATGATGTTAGGTGAACTATTCTCACGAAGACCTCTCGGTATCATCACAAACATCAGCCTCTCATGGAGCGATCATGTGAGGTTCATTGCAAAACCGCTTCACAAAAACTTTCTTTTTTCGTGCTAAGAGCTACTTTCATCCCAGCAGCTCCCCATAATCTACAAAGCACAAATTCGAGCTGTCCTGGAGTACTGTTCACATATTCGGAGTTTAGCTCCCAAACAAATGCTGAAGCTCTATGATTAAATCCAGAAGAGAGTTGTTCATCGGATTGGTGATGTAATACTTACAAATTATTTGACCTCTCTAAGAACATCATAGAAAGAAGGGCGATCTCACCCATTTGTATAGATATTACATTTTGCCTTTTGCCTTTTGCATCGTTATTCGATTTCTTCACACCAGTTGAGGTTTTTATTCATATTTATTCCAACACATTTCGAATATTCCGTCATTTCCAAAATGTAATTATTTAAATTCATTGTTTCGGCAATTTGCAGTCTACTATGGCTTGACGTAAAGATGATGGAGTTTGTCTCACTTTTGTTCAATGTGAGTTTGTTATTCATCATCCAATGTTCAATCTTTGAGAGCGCAGAGGCAATTTCAGTTTCGAGAAGTCAGAGGTGATTTGCAGATAATTTAATGTTCCTTTCATCTACATAAATGATAAGTAACGTTCTAGCATTAGTGGTAGATTATTAATATAGATTATGAACAAAAGTGGGCCAATTATGTCATCTTGAGGAACTCCCAATTGTAGTGACAATTCCCCAGATATGAATTCTAGAGTATTGGGTTGAATCAAACCTAACTGTATAAAGCATTGTTTTTCTCTGTCCTTTCTTGAAACAAAATTGTCATATTTGTATTATTGTAGAATGATAATTGATTGTTTATTCCAGCAAAATGGGCATCCTAACTACTTGTGGTTGTTTGGACGTTTTGGCCATTCTAACCGTACTGCTGGTTCCGATTCTAAGTTACGTGTACTCAAGGCGCACATATTGGCAGCGAATGAATATCCCAATCGCCGACAATCTGACTCTGATTCTGGGCCACGCTCAAAACCCATTCAAAGAAAGAACCGAGCATTTCAGCCTTGTGTTTAAAAAATGGTATGACGCCATCAAATCTAAAGGTGACAAACACTTTGGTGTATACTTCTACATAGCCTCAGCTTATATGCCCATCAGTCTAGAGTATGTGAAGAACATAATGTCAGTAGATTTCAATTACTTTGTTGATAGAGGTACATATTATAATGAAAAAGATGACCCGATAAGCGCCCATCTTTTCGCTGTTGGTGGTTCAAAATGGCGCAACTTGAGAGTGAAGTTAACACCGACATTTACTTCCGGTAAATTGAAGATGATGTTCCAAACATTGGTCGAGTGCGGCTGTATCCTAGACGAACAAATAGGTATATTGGCCTCAAGTGATCAACCCGTGGACGTCAAAGACATGTTGAGTCGTTTCACCACTGATATAATTGGTTCTTGCGCTTTCGGCTTAGACTGTAACTCTTTCAACGAAGATGACTCGCCGTTCAGGCGTTATGGACAAACCATGTTCAAATTCAGCCGTTCACGACATATGCAACTATCGTTCGCTTCAAATTTCCCCAACTTGGCTCGCGCCTTAGGTATGAGGATGGTTGAAAAGGAAACATCCGAGTTCTTCACCAGTATCGTTAGAAAAACGATAGAATTCCGAGAGACAACTAAAACGAGCCGTAAAGATTTTTTGCAGATTCTCATTGATCTCAATCATAAATGCGCGGTGGACCAACAGGATCCAAACCTCAAGGAGATGACATTAGAAGAAATAGTGGCTCAGAGTTACGTCTTCTTCCTGGCTGGATTTGAGACGAGTTCGACTTTGATGACATTCACTCTTTTCGAATTGGCTCAACATCAACATATACAAGACGAAGTGAGGAATGAAATTTTCGATGTGTTGAAGAAACATAATGGAGAAATTACGTATGACGCTATAGCTGATATGAAGTACATGCAACAAGTTATTGAAGGTAAATCTCTATAATTATGTCACGCTCTCTACATGCAACATAGATGATTTCAAGTAGAAAATACCCCTCAGGTAATCTCAGGTTCTTTACAAGATTTTCGATATAGAAGATTTTATATACAGGGTGTCCCAGGTTTCAGTATTAGAACTTTAACATTCGATAGAAAATTAGATTTTGAGAAAAAAGTTCCTATTAACATACAGGATGTTTCAGAAAAACCTCCCGTAAATGCAGAGGACGGTAGATTTTGCAAAATTAATCAGATTTTTTCTATGTTTCTTTCTCGGCGTCTCCTTCAGAAAACGCCGAATAGAACGACTTAGTTCATTTTTAAATATACGGTAGAGGGCTCTAGGTGTGTGACTTTTCGGCGATTCTTTCAGCCTTAACTTTTTCGAGAATAATTTTAATGAATAAATTAAATTAAATTCAACGTGAACGAAAGAAGATAGGACCATAGTTTATATGAAGAATCTGATTATTTTTGTGAATTCTACCATCCCCTGAATTCACGGGAGGTCTTTCTGAAACACCCTGTATATGCACAGACGCTTAATTTTTGAGATGCAGGGTGTTGATTTTATGAAGAATTTCTTAATTTTGTTTGTATCCCCGAAGATAATCAACATGTCTCAATGAAATTTGGTATCGTGGATTCGTAGATAGGTTGCCACATTTGTACATGATTTGAGACAAGTATTACTTCCAGTGGAGTAGATAGTAGGTATTTAATAACAATAAAATGACCCGACAAGTGTTATCACCCTCTAAAGGCTACTTTTTAGGAACAAACTTCGATGCAGAATTTAAATCGAAACAAATAAGGTCTCTCAATATTTCTATGTATCTATCACCATTTTACGGCTAATTTGATTATATCAATAACACACAAAATTTAGTGAATTTATCTTAACTCTTGTTGGTAGAATTACTATAAATTGAAGTACATTGTAGTTATCTGGAATAAACATTTTGGAAATAAATATTTGTTATTCGGCCTTTCTTTGTGATACGCTGTAGAGATTAGAAAAGACAGCTTATTTTGGTTTTGTCGGTCAACGACGCTTTCTAATTCAAGGTTCCTCTTTTTCCAAATTTGATAACCCGATTTTCATGGTGGTGGTAATTGAATCACAAAAATGAAATTTGCCGTGAAACGGTGCCAGATACCCAGAAATATCAAGAGACCTTATTTGTTCCGGTTTATATTCTGAATCAAAGTTTGTTCCTGATAAGTATCCTCTACAGAGTAATAACACTTTTCGGGTCGATTTCTTGTTACTGAATACCTACGCCACTGGACTTAATATCGGCCTGAACTTATGTGCAAATGTGGTAAGCTATCTACGCATTCTCGGTACCAAATTTCATTGAGACATCTCAATTATCTTCGGGGATACAAGCAAAATTAAGAAATTTTCTATGAAATTCAATACCTTGTATCTCAAAAATTAAAAGTCTGTGCCTATATGTCAACAGGAACTTTTTTTCTCAAAATCAAAATTTTCTGTCGACTGTTAAAGTTCTACTACTAAAACCTGGGATACCCCAGGTATATCTTTATGAAATAGTTAAGCTGAAAACAGCATTTCCAATGATCGTTTTCACCTTCACCTTCCTAAGGTTTCCAAAACCTTAGGAAGAATCAAGACTTGAATGATATGGAAAATATTATATCCGTGTTTACTGGACAATTATTGAAATTTGGAAGGAAAGAAAAATTAATCGATGAGACCGTGACAATCAACCTAAAAAATATTTGTCTCCAGAAGCGATACAATTCTTTCAAAAAACTGCTGTCTGTAAATATTCCTCATTCCTCAGTTATTTCTTATCTACAGTGTGACTCATTTAGATTGGAAACACCCCTGTAAAATTCCAAATTATCAACCGATTTCAACCAGTTTTCTTTTAATTGTCTAGTAGTGAGAGGTCTACTGCGGGACAACATTCCCATTTTCAGGACATACCAAGATACTTTCGCGTAGTCGAAAATGAAGAATTTTTATAAGCGATTTTTTTTATTAAGAAAGTTACTACGCCAATTGATTCAGAGTGCTTCCAAATAGCTGTAACCAAAATTTCATAAAAGTGTATTTATTAATAACAAAGTTATGACAACTTAAAGTTCGAAAACTCACTAAGCTGACAGTCACAAAAGAACATCCGGTATCAACAGATAGCCACGGAATAAATAATAAATAATAATTTTTGTATTAATTGTAACAATAAGCCACCACTTACTCAGTTCAATGTCCAGATCACGAATGTTCGACTTTCGTTTCCGTTCGCGCATCGACTCCTCCTCGCGATTCTTGCGACATCGTGCGTGCCTTCGCGCAGGATTAATTATCGATCGACTATTGAAAGGTAGATGACACTTAGTCATTACAAATTCAAATCTAAAATTTCGAGTAGAAATCGTTATTCAAATCATTACAGCGATCTTTAGACAAATAACGTGGGAAGCGTTACAAGTTACGACAACCTAAAATTCGAAGACTCACTAAGCTAATCGTTACAAAAGAACATCCTGTATCAACAGATAGCCATGGGCATTTTTTTCTTATTAATTGTAACAATGAATTACCACTAGATGAAAAAAATAGCACAAACATTTAATGAAAGTAACGGAAATAACTTGACATGCAATTAAGTAATAATTAGACCTAATTCAATTTAAATCTTAGTTGCAATGAAAATGGTGTTACTGTTTGTGATAGATTTCAGTGTCAATGTAAATGTATGCATACTATCGGCAAGAATATTTACTTACAGTTCTTTTAAATATTTTGTCATAGCTGCAAAATTAAGTATGAGTGAGAAAACTGAAATTATACATCTTTTGGGAGATGACGATAGAAGTGCCAGAGAGGTTTGTAGAGTATGTAATGAAAAAAATTCAGATCATCCTAATATTATCTGTGGTACGATAAATAAAATAAAGAAACTATTCAATGAAACTGGTGCAGTATCAAAACTGCTTACAAAAAGGAATCCTGTACAAAGAAGAAACATGAATAATCAGATTATTTTAGATCATTTTAGAAGTGATTCTTATGCCAGTTTAGATTTGAATGTGCCTCGAGAAAATATGATACTGTAGTATTCTATCGAACCATTATAACGACTAGTGTTTCTCTGCTTATATATGTATCACACGCATACATAATTAAATGTCGTCACATTAAATTATCGGAGTGTGACGTCACATACAGTTAATCACATACCACAGTGGAAGGGATCGTTCAAAATGGCGTTGATTGGTCGTAGGAAATACGTAATTCTGACAATCCTAGCGGTGCGCGCATTAAGAATTGATATATCGGAATCATTACTGGCTTAGCATCAGTGCTTTCATTAGATTACAATTTTGTATGTGATATTACATCCTAGCGGCAATTCTAAGTTGACTTGAGTAGTGACACGGAGCCGCTACGAGTGCAAGTATAGGGCAAACAATGTACTAGAGTGAGAATAGAATGAGAAGATGCGCATGTGTGAGTTGGACAGAGATGGATGTGTGCACATCTTGATTTGATTTGACTAAAACAATCTTTGCTCTGACGGGATTTGAACCCGCGCCAGCAGGGTGACAGGAGTGACACACGGAGACCTACTAACGGGGCTACTAAGCCTATGTATGTCTGCACTTTCGCTGCAAAATACTTTTAACTTCGAAAAACCTCTTTCTTGACTAATTTTTTTTTGCAAGAAAGAAATTCATCAGTAATTCAGATATTCCATAATTTTTTTTCTGAATTTGCAATAAGTTGATAGTTGTAAGAACAAGCTAAAATATCATTTAGGTAACACCTTCGTTAAAGTTTCCGACTTCGACAAATGCGCAACTTACAAAATCGATTGTGAGTCGTGTTCAAAATGCTATGGAGTTCAAACTAGGATGAACATTCCAATTCGTTACAAAGAACACTTTGCACATACAGTGTGTCCCATTTAGATTGGAAACATCCCTGTAAAATTTTTAGTTTTCAACCATTTTCAACCAATTTTTTTTAATTGTCAAATAATGAAAGATTTACTACGGGACAAAATTTTAAATGTTTATTCCAATTTTTAGGGCTTACTACGATATTTTTTTCTAGTCGGAAATGGAGAATTTGAATAAGCTATTTTTTTATTAAAAAAATTACTACGTCACTGGATTCAGAGTACCTTCAAACAGCTGTGCTCGAAATTTCATGAAAATATATATTTATTAATAACAAATAACAAAGTTTGTAAGGTTCTGTTAAGATCTGCGAGGATCTATAGTGTTTAATATTCCCAACTAGCTCACTAGGTTTATTTACTCTCAGGGCTCGTAGTGAAACGTGTCATAAGATTCGTGATTGAATGGATTACCCTGAGCGCCAGCTGCTTTAGCACAAAAAAGATAGAATAGAATCTACAATCAAGAATTTCAGGCACTAAGAGGTGGAAAAATGTTGATGGATATTTCGAAGAAATAAAGACAAGTTCAAACTTAACAATTTGATTTTATCCCTTGTAAGGAATTTGAATTTCAACAAATTCAAAAAAAAAAGGAATACAATTATTATCAGAACAATCTGAATCTAATATTTGGGAAAATTGAAAGTAAATCAACGATAATTCTTGATGAATCAAATACAAACAAATTTATATGATTAATAAAAAAAAAGAATATAAATTATGAACTTACATGTTCGAATTCAGAAATTAAGTGAAGATAACGATTAACAAACAATTCTGGTCAGATAAGATGAATCAGCGAAATGAACATTTGGTTATTCCAACTAAAATAATGTTACTGTCCTTTGAACTTGGATGAGCTGGACGTAGGGCATTGCCAGAAAATTCCCTCTACACACGTCACGGGAAAAAAGATAGAGACGTCTCGATCGTTCAAACCCAGTAATACAACAATACGAGCAATACCTTGGCAGAAGTTCGAGGGACAAATAACTAAATCAGTAGGAACAACCAGTAGAATTGCTCGACGGATTATGATATCTTCCCGAATTGTATATGCAAAATGTAATGAAAGATTTGAAATCTTGAAGAGAACAATAATTACAATACTTTAATCTGGAAGAATATTTGGACATTAAATTACTCATTGTAGTTACAACAATTCATAATATCAGGTATCAAAGATGAAGGTAGTCTTAAAAAATTGTGATTGAACTAGTTTGAAAATTGGCAAAGAACAATCAGATAATAATTTACATGAATTGAACAAGTTTGAAAATTGGCAAAGAACAATTAGGTAATAATTTACATGGAATGCAAATCGCAAAATTTGAATGAAAAATTTGATCAAGAGTAACTCAAGTTTTACTCATAGTCCTCATAAAGCAGTGAATGAGATCTTGAGCTGTATTATCGTTCATCTAGATCAACAATCAATCCACTAAATCACCCACCAGCCTACAACGACATAACCATCAAAACTTTATTTTAGCAAGGTTAAGAAAGGTGATACGGAATACTACGTACTACGTAGGCACGTGGATTACTGATAGGTTAAACGAGCTATAAAAATCGACAATAACCTAGCTGTGTACCAGCTTGACAAATTTATTCCGAAGAAAAATAGGTGGCGTAGTAATTATTTTAATAAAAAATTGCTAATAAAAATTCTCCATTTTCGACTACAAAAAGATGAATCATGCATACTATTGTATTAAAAATGTTCAAAATGAACACCTGAGCGTACTCGTACTGTATCAAGTAGTTATGAATATACTAATATTTCTTAAGTAAAACTGAACTAACCTAAACTATATTCGTATTCGTATACAGTTCGTTGGAATGTAATTTCTAATTTAATAACAGATAACGAGATCGAAACTGAACTGAAAACAAACATTTGCTTGATTCAAAAGCTATTAAACGTGATCTATTAATTAGTTATCTCAAGTTAAAATAATAATAATAATATCAGCTTATTATGCTAGATTAAGGATTGTCCTTAAGGTTATTAAGAGTGATGGAATGTTGTAATATTCAATAAGTTTTTTTTAAGTGAAGTTATAATTTTTATTTTTTCAACAATTTTATTTCTGAGGAATGTATTATTTTACTGCATTACATTTTAAACTTTTTTTGAAATACAGTTCAATGAAAAATTGTTTTGCTCTAGTTTCGTAACAATGATTTATCTTGTATAAATGTATTCCATTGGTGAGAGACCTTTTATGTTTGATAATTAATTTTCCATAAAAAGAGGATTTGCACTTTGCCTACCCTCATTTCGAAAAATTACTCTCAATATATGATTTAGAGTTATTTGTAGAGGCTTTAAGATATTATAATAGGCTGAGACAAAAATACTTATCCAGTATCTAACTAAGGATGCAACCGAACTGTTGAAGTCATCAACAAAACTCGTTCAGAATATTTAGTTCTTTGAGAATGATTGATTTCATTCCAGGAAATGAACAAATTAGGTTTTGATTAATCCATCCACCTTTCTGGAACTCAGCTCTCCATGCTCCCTCTAACACCTATGTTTTATTAATTTGAAAATAACTTGAATGAAACAACCAACCCTTCTATCTATACAAGTTGTTAAAGTTTTGATAAAATGATTGTCTTTCAGGTTATATAAACAGATTGACAAGCAATCGTGGATATTTTAAATGAACCATTCTGTGAAGGAATACTCAAAGATCTAAAGAATAATATTTCCGAATAATGAACATTGGCCCCAGAATAAAGACATAACATAGCTAATGTCACTTGACTATTAAAATAGGAATTTCGGATATCCCTGCGGGTTAAATATATGTGTGTGATATATATTTATAACCAGAAAACACAGTTATCCTTATGGTTCGATGAAATACTGCAGTTTCTTGATGTCAGAAATACCACTTGAGAGGAGCTACTATGCACCCAAAAACAATACAATTTCTATTTTCGCCACTTTAAAGCAATCTGCAAAATTTCAAATACGTACGACCACAGTGGGTTACGCACGCATGTAGTACTGACATCATTTTGGGCCGATTTCAATACTTCCCTTATAATATCAGTGAGGGAAGTAAAAATGGCAACAACTATTTTTGTGAAAGATTCAGTATGTTAATATATACCAATAAATCTACAAATTAAAAAATAGACTATTACTATTTTCAAAATCCAATATTTTTACCGATTATTTCACAATTCTCGAATGATTATTGATTCATTTCAGAAAGTTTACGAAAATATCCTCCTGTCGGAGCAATTACGAGAGAAGCAGTGAAAGATTATCAGATTCCCGATACAGATGCCGTAATAAAGAAAGGAACACGGATTTTCATTCCAATATATGCCATTCATCACGACGAAGAATATTATCCAAACCCAGAGAAATTTGACCCGGAACGTTTCACTCCAGAGAATAAACAGAATATGAAACAATTCGCTTACTTGCCTTTTGGTGAAGGACCAAGAATCTGCATAGGTAAGAGACTACTACAAATAATTTCAAAAATTTTCATGACGTACCTTAAAGACGGGTTTTTCCCAGAGATATGGCTAGTTAATGGAATGCGTATTACAATCTTGAGAAGATTTTGCATAATTTTGACCCCCTAGTTGTAGCTGTAGCTTGTCAAATGGAGAGGAGGGGGAAAGAAAAACATTTGCTTGAAGAAATGATCACTACTCCCGTTTGATTATTTCCAATTCAACAAACTTGATGTTGTTGGAAAGATTTGTTTTCGCTTAGCAAAATGATGTTTTCATGGAATCAATTCGTTATTTCTACCGATCGCTAAGCATTACTCTGACATTCTCAGAAGAATCGACAAATATTTCAGTTTCCTCGGAAACCGCAGGTCAATATTATATCTTTATACTATTCGTGACGAAGTCGGAAGAGTATATTGCATTTACTCAAGCTATTTCTGAAATCGATAAAAAAAATTCTTGTACCATAATATTTTTCATCGAATTTCAAGCAATTGAACTGAAAAAATGCTTCTGTCTGTCTCAATTCCACGAAATCTTGTATACCCAATAACTCAGAACCTATGATATCGAAATTTTGACAAAAAGGCGGTTTCTGTTCGGTGACTACCCCAATAATTGTTTTTCAAGGAAATCGTGTAATAAACACACCCGTTTCTGAAGGGTTGAAATTGGAAAAAATCATAACTTCCAAAGTATAGATCGAATCGATTCAAAACTTCCACAATGAATTTAAGTTAACTTAAAACTGCTTTCATCCAAATTTCAACAAAAAACAAAAACAATCAATGAAGTGAACTTAAGCACACCGTCCTTTGACAGTTTATAACATGTGGCGGTGTGGTGTAGGAGTTACGATATCGACCTCCCAGTCAGTAGACTCGTGTTCGATTTCCAGAAGCGGAATTTTTTTATATACTTTGACTACACGAGAGGGAAACCTATAATGTTCAAAGAACATCTTGTGAGCCAGCAGTGGAATGTAGGAAGAGGAGATAGATATTCGTATTTTTCTTGAAGACTTGGAGGTTATAGGCATAGAGAAATACCTCACTAGGTAAGGAGTTCCACAACTTCGATGTTCGATAAAAAAAACGAAGTCTGGTATGAAGAAGTTCGGCAAGTCTCGAGTTTGGAAGTGGAGTGGTGACTAATTGGAGCTCGTCTAGTCTGCCTATCTGGAATCTCTCGTGGTGGTACAACAGACAGTTTATGTACATTTTCTAAAAAATATTATTAATTTGAAATACTATTTAGTTGTGTGAAGATAATGAAATAAATAATTTACTTCATTATCTTTACACAACTAAATCTAAATCTTAACACCGAAGCAGAGAGGATTTATAGAAAGTGGAACAATTATATAAAAATCAGTAACCAAATCAATTGATTGGCGAAGAGTAACTTCGCCAAGCACACTATTTATCTATTCTCCAAGCGTCAACAGTAAATCTGATGTCTTACTTACATTGGAATTGATAGCTTAATAACGATTTTCGAAGAGCGTCTTATAGAAATCTGTACCTAACCAAATCGAATGATTTGCGAAGAGTAGTTTGCCACGTACACTATTACGTACACTATTTATCTCTCTCCAAGCGGCAAAACTTTTTTGTAATAAGCAATAGAGCACGAGGATGGGTATATAAATTGGTAGTGAAATATTGGTGGGAACTTATATGTTTCAATGAAATCAGTAAGAACAGGAAACATTAAACGGGTAAACATTACATGAGACTGGGAGTGGATATCGCAATGCATATTCTCTTGAGGCAATAACTGTATTTTCGAAACACTGAAAATAGCCTGCAATCATATTTCATGCTCCAATGTTTGAATGATAGTCCCGTAACTGTGGGTCAAAAATGCAGCAAAAACGTTTGTTTTTTAGGGTGAATAACATTTTGAGGTCGTTCTTATGTCTTTCGGTACGTGATCACGATGTTGCCAAATGAAAATTGTCGTACACCATCACTCTCCAAGATATGCTCATTTTTCATGGTCAAGAATGCCATATTTTCTCATTTGTAGCGAATATAACGCCCTAGTTCATCAGAAGTGCAGTAAAAGATGTGCATGAAGGATCCAAGCTATGTATTGAACGAGAAGGAAGGCATACCGAAATGTAGTGTTTTGTTTGTCAATTGGCTCATAAATTGTTTGCTCACAATTAGTGTTTTCTTTTTATGATTTTCTTTTTTGAGTTCACACTGTGCCACTTAAATTATCAATTAAGAGAGGTTGGTAATAATTTTTGTACCTTATCTAAAGCCTATTGCTAAGCGTATCAAACCACTTATTTAAATGTCAAATAATGCTCAATATGAAATTGTTGTCAGAGACTACCCATTTCATCTATCTCCATAGCATACTCTGTGAAATTATTGAATATTAAAGCCGTTTTATAGCTAGGCCAGTAACAATCAAATTTGAGATTAATTTCTTCCGTTAAAATTCGAAACATTTCATTAAATAAATAATTTTTTTTTTACAGAAATCCTTATGTATTATAAAAATAGCAAAAGCTGAAAGTAGCCATAGAAGTATTAAATGAGGCTATATGGTATACAATGTTGTATAAAGTGTAATTACCTTATCCATGGAATAATTTTAATCTCCTTCATTAATGTCGAATCGTAAATAAGGTGACACCGATAATAATGAATACACTATTTTTTTACATTTATTTATTTTTCACTAAATTCAACATAGATTTCTTCTATAATTTATTGTACATAATACAAATTCCAATTCTACAATCTATAATTCTTTTTTAATGGTGTTGCTCAACATGCCGTATGAGAAAACTGCGTTGAAACCATTACAACGTTACACATTGTACCTTCGTTGTTGGCGTTTGGTGGATCTATATTTTTATTAAAATCAACATGGAGTATACAACGTTATTCTTTCCGTTGGTCCATGGTTGTCGTATTAGACCTATAACATATACTGGTCTTTTATTTTTGAATTTATCGAGGCTTGTGTAAGCAAAAGGTACTTCATAATTAGTTCTATAAAACATACGTTTGAATTCCATATCCATGTCGTAAGCTATTGCAAAATTGCCTTTATCCCAATCCAAATCGAGTGGTTCTTCAGGATACCACTCTTCATTAGTTTCAAACCATGTGTTTTTCACATCTGCGTAATCGAAGATAGAAGGATTTTTTCTTGATTTTCTGATCTATTCGTTTGGAATGTCACCATTCCGAATAGCGTCCTTCCTGATACACTTTTCTGACAAATGCACTGCCAAGTTTTGAATCTGAGCATATACTCATTTTTGGAACTAAGTCTGTGAAGTTCATTATTCAAAATTTTGTTCCCCCAAGAAAACACCAAAAAAAAGCTGGATTTCTGACTCACAGCTACGGGACTATCATTCAAACATTGGAGCATGTAATATGATTGCAGGCTATTTTCAGTGTTTCGAAAATACAGTTATTGCCTCAAGAGAATATGCATTGCCATATTCACTCCCAATCTCATGTAATATTTACCCATTTAATGCTTTCTGTTCTTACTGATTTCATTGAAACGGATAAGTTCCCACCAATATTTCACCACCATTTTATATACCCATTCTCGTGCTCTATTGCTTATTACAAACATGTTTTGCCGCTTGGAGAGAGATAAATAATGTACGTGGCAAACTTACTCTTCGCAAATCATTCGATTTGGTTAGGTACAGATTTCTATAAGACACACTTCGAAAATCGTTATCAAGCTATCAATTCCAATGTAAATAAGACATCAGATTTACTGTTGACGCTTGGAGAATAGATAAATAGTGTGCATGGCGAGGTTACTCTTGGCAAATCAATTGATTTGGTTACTGATTTTTATATAATTGTTCCACTTTCTATAAATACTCTTTGCTTCGGTGTAATGATTTAGATTTAGTTGTGTAAAGATAATGAAGTAAATTATTTATTTCATTATCTTCACACAACTAAATAGTATTTCAAATTAATAATGTTTTTTAGAAAATGTACATAAACTGTCTGTTGTACCATCACGAGAGATTCCAGATAGGCGGTCTAGACGAGCTCCAATTAGTCACCACTCTACTTTCAAACTCGAGACCTGCCGAACTTCTTCCTACCAGACTTCGTTTTGTTTATCGAACAGCGAAGTTGTGGAACTCCTTACCTAGTGAGGTATTTGTCTATGCCTATAACCTCCAAGCCTTCAAGAAAAATACGAATACCTATCTCCTCTTCCTACATTCCACTGCTGGCTTACACGATGTTCTTCGAATATTATAGGTTTCCCTCTCGTATAGTCAAAGTATATCCTGATGATATAAACTGGACCAACCTGTATATACAGGGTGTTTCACTTTTGCAGTTCATTACTTCGGGAAACGATAGAATTTCTCTAAATAATAGGGGTCTTTCATATAAAATTTTTCTCTAAATGACTTCGTTTCCAAGATACAGGGTGTTAAAGTTTTGAAAAATTATCATATTTTCTTCATTATCTTCTGAACAAATGAAGATTTTCAGTTCAAACTTGGTACACGTTAGTATTACTAGATGAGAAATTTTTATGGTGACAAAATGTTCTTGAGACGAATACAATAGCGTAGCTATTGTATGGGGTTTTGTACCCATTCAAACCTCTTAAACATTTTATTATTAATCTCACCACACCAGAGGATTGAGGCCTGGTGATTGAGGAGGCCACGCAACTGGACCACCTCTACCAATCCATCTGTCATCGTACTTCCTAGTTAGCCATTTTCGTACTTGTCTGCTAAAATGGGCAGGACAGCCATCCAATTATATCCATGCATTTGTTCCCTCATTGTGTGGTGTCTTCGTGATTGGTTTCCAAAAAATCTGAAAATGCAGCGGCTGTTAGTCTGTCTGGTAAAACGTATGGGCCAAAAATATAGTTTTTTATAAATGCCAAGCCAGACATTGACATTGAATTCTTCTTGAAAAATCCAAGATTTTGTACCATGATGAGTATTCATTTGCCCATAAGAAACTGAACAGCAACAAAAACATTCTCCGGCAAATATCGTAGGCAGATGAAGCACATTTTATACAGACGTGGATTCATTAATTTTCACAGTTTACGTTTATGAGCAAATGAAATCACTTATGGTACAAGAACTAGGAATTTCCAAGATAAAATCAACGTCAATGTCTGGCTTGGCATTTACAAAAACTGTATTTTTCGCCAATACGTTTTACCAGACAGACTAACGGTGGCTGCATTTTTAGAATTTTTGGAAACCAACCACGAAGACACCACACAATGAGGAAACAAATGCATGGTTACAATTGGATGGCTGTCCTGTCCATTTTGGCAGACAAGTACGAGAATGGCTAAATAGTATGTACGGTGAAAGATGGATTGTAGAGGCGGTCCAGTTGCATGGTCTCCTCGATCACCTGACCCCAATCCTCTGGACTTTTTTGCTTGGGGTTATTTGAAAGATGAAGTTTGTGTCACGGTGGTTCATGATATAGAAGATCTACTGAATCGTATTCGAAGAGCTTGTGGTGAAACAAATAATAAAATGTTAATTCTAAAAAGGAGGTCGTTGAGAAATCGACGTCGCCGTTGAGTTTGAGTGAATGGATATCATTTTCAGCATTTATTATGAATGATTATTTTTTATCGTTACCAATAAAAAAGTTATCAATTTTTTTTACTTTTTAAATAGCCTTTCAAAAGAAATTCCATATGATAACCCTGATTCGAAAAATCAAAATAGCTCAAACAGGAAGCCTCTAAGTGAAATTTATCAAATACTTTTTTATAGAAAATGAATCAAAGTTCTTAAATTTGTATAGAAAAATGATTTCCGACCATTGGCGTAGAAGTTTAAGCGGCTTAAATGGATACAAAACCCCATAACTACGCTACTGTATTTGTGTCAAAAACATTTTGTGACCAAAAAAATTTCCCATCTAGAAAAAAATGAAGTGCACAAAGTTTGAACTGAAAATGTTCATTTGTTCAGAAGATAATGAAGAAAATCTTATTATTTTTCAAAACTTCAACACCCTGCATCTCGGAAACGAAGTGATTTAGAGAAAAATTTTATATGAAAGACCCCTATTATTTTCAATAGTTCTATCATTTGCCGAAGTTATGAACGAAAAAACTGAAACACCCTGTATATATTTAAAAACATATAACAATTCTTCTTCCCTGTAGATATGTTGGTTCGCCTCATGAGAAGTTATGCTAGGTTCAATAATATTGCAATTCAATTCTGCAACAGCAGTTTTTTCTGTTTTGATATTTATTGACAGGACATTCTCCTACTATTTTAGTTTAACCTAATGTAATTGTATCATTGCCCGAAGAAAAGTCTCCTACAAATTCTTCCCGAAATTTAAACCCCAAATTTGCACAATTTTTTATTCATGAAAAAGTTTTTCACTGAAAATTTCACACCTCTACTTTTTAACCAATAAGATGGCTTAATTTTGACTAGTTACCATGACAACTAAAAAAATTTCCGGAAATTTTTTCGTGGCGCCACGATATTTAAGTGGAAATTTTTTTTAAGTTGAAAAGGTAAACATATGATCATGTTACTTGTAAAAAAAAATATTTCTACCACCTTTAGTTAACTAAAATTACCAAATGGCGATAGACTGAGCTAGTACCCATCTGAGTTTCAGCATTTGGTTCAACTAAAGTTGGTAATTTTTTTTTTATTTAACGAAATATGGCGGATATACTTACCAATATGATTTTTTTAGAATTTATTTCATGTTGAACTAATATCTTCATTGGCAAATCTCTAATGATATCGACTAATAAGCAAAATAATAACGAAATACATTTAATTATTATAGGTTTTATTAATATTAAAAACACAATTATTATAAATGTTTGTGGGCTGGCTTGAATTGGTGGTTTGAATCTGGGTACTTTCTGTTTTATTTTGCATTGTGCTCTGATCATGATTAAACTTGCTAGTACTTGATGAAGTTCTCCTCATGGATTCAATCATCTGATGATGATGTTCAACGTTCAATTGTAAGTAAGGTTTGATTGACTGACTATTACTGTGTCCAGTAATTTTAATGAGCTGTTGTTCACCAACTCCTTCCTTGGCCAAATTCGAAACAGCTGTTGCTCTGGCAGAATGATTAGTTATTTTTACTTTTTTAGTGTCAATTCCTATATCAGAGGCTGCTGATTCAAGCCATGAAGATACAATGTTCTTATCAACTGGGCTATTCTTGTACCATCCTTTCGAATTGGGTTGACTCCAGTACGGATTTGGTGTTAAAAATAATCTGTCGGTCTGAATAAGATTTCCCCTTTTTCCCATCAACTTCTTAAACAAACGAACCGGACACATTTGTGGATTGTCGAAATTTGGAATCAACCATTTACTATCCGACAGTTTTTTAGAACCACCTTGTGTGGTTTTAGAAAATATTGGATTATATTCTATCCGACCTTTTGGGTTTCCGAAATTATCAGTTTGTTCTCTGTGTATTGGATACACGCAGAATATCCTTCCCCTCCTCTCCATGCCAGCTCATGTGAAACTATGTGAAAAAATTTACGCTGCAATCCATCTGGAGTATTTTCATCCCACATTTCAATAATTTTTTTGTATTCGTCAATGGTTAAGGCTACAGCACTCACTTTTCTTTTCAATGGGTCTCTCTGTAATTTTTTGCGCTTAGCATCGCGTGCAGCTCTGGCGGTCGCAAATTCCACATCAGAAAACGGAATAAATTTTATTTTATATTTTTCGTAATAAATTTCTTGTAACTGCTTAGCAGTAGAGTTCCACAACACTTTGACCATACTTTCCTTATAATCTTCAAAATTTTTCTTTTTCATATTAAATGCGTAGTCCTCCAGTATAGTAGCCAGCTGTACTACACTCATACACTCATGAATATTATACAACTTTTCGTCACAAAATTCAACAAACTGTTTCCATACACTTGATTTTGATTTTCGGGTGTTATCTGGTGCTATATTTTGAATTTCTTGTCTAATTACTTGTTGATTTTCTTTACCAAATCGCGACATTTCGCTATACAGTTATTAAACTCAACGTACAGACGTTTTAAACTAGTAATTATTAAGCTTTGTGACAGAACCGGTTGAACAAAAATGACAAATCAACATATATCAAGAACAACAATACCCTGGCCAACTTGACAAGCAGTAAAATTAATTTAAAATGTCAGATTGGATTAATAGTTTTTTTCCAACTTATGGTGTGAAATTTTTTTACCGAATACCACGCAAGCTTAAATTATTCCTGGAAATTTTTTTTCGGGCACGAATATTTTAAGAAAATTTCAGGAAATAATTTAAGCTCTTGTGATATTATAAGTGATAATTATAATTTTGCCGCCTATCCCTATATTGAAATTGAATTCCGCAACATATTCACCGATTTTCTGATTCAATTCGTGGATTGAATAGACACCACTTTTTAATTCTAGCTATTAAGTTTTTCCCCAGAACTGATTGTGCGGTCCGATTTGATATGGATAGAATTTCCAGTACTGTTATCCAAATACGAATAGGTTAAAGGAAATAAATACATTTCTAAAGTTTTATCTGCATTCAAACGTATCGGGTTTGCTGATCGTATTTAACCAATACTTTGATTTCTGTTTATCTTTATTAATGGCATCTCTTATATAAGATTGAAAACATGTACAAAATTATCCCAATACCTGTGTGTGAAAAAGATGCAAAATCGATTATTAGGTTTCTGATACCATTAAGATGTCTCATTGTCGGTCCTAGTTGCTGTGGGAAAACTACTTTAGTTTGGAATATTGTTACAAAACGATGGATTCTTTATCAAAATATTCATATAGTCAGTAAATCTTTAGAACAGATTACATATAAAATATTGCAAAGAATGTTTCAAGATATTTCACTTGAGAGTGAACAACAAAATGTAGAATGAAAACACCAAATATTGCATTTAAGATTGTGAACTCAGAAAGAAATAAACGACGAATATCATATAATTTTAAAATTTGTGGACGTAAAAGCAGTCAATTAATAGGAGGTGAAGGAAATCGGCCGGTTATAAGAAAATTTCGCAAGCGCCGTTCAATAAGTTTGGGTATAGATGACTTGTGAGCTGCAAATTTCATAGTTATGACTCTGTATGAAAAGAAGAACGATGATGTAACAATGCCGAACGTATATTTTATAAATCTGAAATACTGTTTGACTGAGGTTATCAACCACCAGCAGTTCCAAAAGTGAAACCAGCCACTGTATACTCACACAAGTAACACACCCACCGCAAGTTATAACCCCACGTTCAAAACTTAACTACAAATTTAATTTTTCAGGCAAGTGAATAAGTTTGAAAACCTGTCTTACCGCTGATCCACCACTTTTAACAGTCGGCTCGGTATTATTATTCCAGGTAGCGTTAATACATGGTCGACGTGTTATATGATTTGAGAATTGTTTGTTGGAACCTACTCGGGTATCAAAGATCTTAGTTGATCCTTGCACCCTCAAGGTTTTTTTAAGCTGCTACCACTAGTAGGTGGTGAAGAACTTTCTTTTTTTCGAAAGGTTATTCGTTTTATGAAACCATTGAAGCGGGGATTATCCCACGCACAATGCCTAGAAAATATGTTCAATTTAGAACACCGGGAGCAGACCCCGCCCATACGTTATTAAAGCACTTGATAGAGTTGATAGTATTCCTGATTTGGGTGTAATTTTTGATAAACAATTACGTTACCACATACACATACATAAAATATTTTGAAAAGAGCTTTCATGATGTGTGACTAACATAAAGACACAAACTAGAGATTTTCATGATATAACTTGCTTAATATTATTGTTCAACTCTTTGGTACTTCCTATCCTTGAGTACTGTAGTATAATCTCGAATCCTTACTTAGATATTTATGTCGATCGTATTGAGCGAGTTTAAAGGAAAATTGTAAGTTATCTACTTTTTGAACTGAAAATAAATAAAAATGAACTAGATTACAATACTCGATTAAATTTAGTTGGTCTTAAAGGTTTACAAAATCGTCGCAATATTTAAATGATTACTTTTGCTCACAAAGTATCAACTAATTTAGTTGATTCATGTGATCTACTTGCTCTCTTCTCATTTCATGTCCCAAGTCGTCCTACTCGCTCTAAAGAAACTATGATAATTCCTTATCATCGGACAGAATATGCTATCCATGCACCTTCCTCTGAACGTTGACATTTTTAATATATCTTGGTCCAAGTTAAAAACTATCTTAAGGCTTAAGATAAGCTTATTATTAATCTTTGCATTTTCTATTATGTTCCACTATTTTGTTACCCAATATTGTTAATACTTCTTTAAGTTCTCATAATCATAATTTTATATTATTTGGGACTTTGACCTGTGTATACATTATTTAGGACTTTGTCCTGTATATATATTATCAAATAAATAAAGCAACCTATAAAATGACTAGCAGCAATAACATTCCGTGAAGGTTCTTTTAAACTCCACGTGGATTTCCCCTGACTAAGCGAAAAAGTTCCACTGACCTCGTGCTGTTGTGCTTCGTTGCTAAACATACTTTTCTTGCTAGACCAGAAGTCGGTGCTCCGGAAAGGAGATATCGAATTACGAGACAGATCGTCGCTACACCTGCCTGACATCTCGTATGTTCTATTAAGATATTATTGATACATTTTCTGAATTTGCTTGGAGTAGAACTCTGAGATCGAAAAATGGATATGAGGTTGCTACTGTCTTTAAAGATATTTTAAACGAGTGTAAAAGAGTTCTCCACCCAAATTTGATACATGGTGATAAAGGTGTAGAATTCAGGAATAAGGATTTCAAAAAAATTCTAAATTTATTTAATATAAAAATATACCACCATACCGAAAATGAAGAAAAATGATTCAATAGAACTATGAATAACAAGACGATTCAGTTTGAGATGAACAAACATTTCAGATGGGTTCATAGTTTCAAACTGTATTGAAGGAATACAATTATTTGAACATCCATAGAACTATTAAAATGACACCTGCCCGAGTGAATACATCTAACGAGCAGCATCTTTCAGATACAGTTTATGTGTACGTAGATGGGATTGGTGAGTCTAGATTCGCTGTGGGTGATCGTGTTTCAAAATAAATATCAAAGTACGTGGAGGCGAGAAATTTTTGTGATCGATAAAATTGCGTATAGCAATCCAATCACATTCCACAATAAAGATTTAGATGAGAATCAAGTTATTTCTTTACCTTTATTGGTTTTCTAGTGATAGCTTTTTAGCCCTGTAGATATTCATGACTCAATTTACATGTTCCTTGCAAGTTCGTCTATTTACACAACATGCAACCTATTATTAGTGTTCTTCCTATTATCAATACACGATCCTATCTGTACTACTACTATAAACCACGTGATCTCCAAGACAATCCAACATGTCATATAATCGTAATCTAGCATTCGAGGTTGTGAAAGCAACTATTAACACGTTAGTTGATGTACAATCTTCTACGTACATTTCTCTATGCTTCTAACTTAATTGAATAATATTCTCATTTCAAAAGATGCATTGAAATTTCTAACTTGTCATTTAAAAGAAGTGCGTACCATTTTTTCAAATCAGTTGAATATTCTGCTTGTGTCATGTTCTACCTTTGACCGAACTTTTCCCACAGCAAATTGAGACATATTTTGGCCATTGCTCTTTTACCTGTATTGGGTAAAATCTGTCCCAACCATTGTTTGACATTACTTTGACGTATTCTTCTTTCGAACTGTCATCATGTGGGCTTGTTGCAAGTTTTATTTTCATAAAATCGCAAACGTAGACTCTGAACAAATCATTTGATCAAAATGCCGTACTCCATATAGGTATATCGACAATTTTGTAACCTTTTCCAATCGACTTGTTAACTCCATCGGTAGTCCAAGTTCCTACAAAAGCTCTTTCCATTTCGGTGCGGTGGCATTCGCTCGATATAATCATGAAACATTTTTTACATAACATGAATGTTAATTTCCCTTCTCTAACTGGTAGAACTGGATGATACGAATTCTTTGGACCTAATACTTGACAATTGATCAATCCATACCATGATGAATCGAATAAAGACAGCTTAGCAATTTTTGTTGGGAAACCCACAGGATAAAAGTGATAATATTGAACTGTTGAGTAAAGACACCATACATCATTATATCTCATCTTTTCATTTTCAATTTCCAATTTGGCTGGGTTAGATCGCCCTCCGTAGAATGTATCTCTTGGATTGAGAAGCTGAACGATATCATGGGATTTTATACTCATTGCTCTATATTCTTTTGATCTAATACATTTATACTGCCAACTTTCGATAAGGTTTTATCCAGCATCTCTAATTTGTTTACTTCTTCACACTGTTTTTCATACAAATCGTCCATTGTTTCATGATTCAAATTATTGATCGTTGACGAGGAAAAAAATGTTGTCCAACTATGCCAGAAACAGCCCATGTATTGATAAATAGTTTTTTCAATTCTGTAGTACCGATGGACTTTAAATCCACAAATTGTAACTTCTCCTCCGTTAAGTTCATGTTGAACATTTTGAAAAGTTTCAACCACATGGTTGATTCCTTGCTGTACATTTCTTTTATCATTTCTGATTATAGCCAATTTATCGTTTGG
The DNA here is from genome assembly GCA_958510875.1 of Endomychus coccineus. Classification (NCBI taxonomy): domain Eukaryota; kingdom Metazoa; phylum Arthropoda; class Insecta; order Coleoptera; family Endomychidae; genus Endomychus; species Endomychus coccineus. Next base: position 63,292,088 of record OY294070.1, read on the forward strand.
TAAGTATTTTGAACGATAGAATTACATACACACACCTGCGATCGTCAAGTATTGAAAAGGATCAACGTTTGCAATTTCTAGGTTCTAAGCATCCTTGTCTCAATATATCAACATCTGATTCGCAGTACTCAAGAATTCCCTTCCTATAATCAAATATATAATTCTCATTTACTGTTTCCGAATGCCACTTCAAGAATTATTCTCTCTGTTTATGAGAGTTCGATTCCACAAATTCCTTGCAGTTAATGCATTTTCGGAAACCACACATGTGCTCCGAATCTCATTTACATAATCTATTGCATTTAGTGCATTTATATATATAACCGCAAATCTGTCCATGGTTACTTGCATGTCTCGTTGAAACAAAACCTATTGCGATCAGCACATAAAATTTTGAATTTGCTGCCTTCAGTATGATCCAGCTGTTTACATAAAGTGCATTGTTTTCTCTGACTTGTACATTTGTTTTTTTGTTCGTAAGGTTTATCGCATTTTTCACAATAATATATTCATCCTAGGAATCCTGTCATACTATTGATAACATCAAAATGATTCTGGTTCTTATAAAATTATACTTTGATTTCTTTCTTTTCTCCTGAATATATAATACTGTTTAGATTCTCGCACATAATTTTAACCTAATTGTTCAAAAATTGTTCCGATTTTTTAAAGTCGGATTTTAAAATGAATAATCAATTTTCCAGTAAAGCAAACTTTTTGAAGGACATACGTGAAGTAAGCCGCATTCTGAGTTTATTAGAGAGGGCAGAGTGAAGATAAGAATTGCCCGAATTGATGATTCAAATGTTGTTGGTCATGTTTATCTTGCCCGGCAGCCACGTTGCCAAATTTTCTCTTTCTACTATCTTTATGAGTTGATATGTATTGTAGAATATTCTATTATATTATTATTTACCTAGATATACTCTGAAGGTGAGAAAAGAGAGTTGGGCTTGCTACTCATGATCATTGTGCAAATAATTCATGAACCACTGTTCTTGTTGATTTCGGGTTCTTCATATCACTGGACTTGATTTTTCCCCAAATTCCCGTAGAATAGCTTTAGTTCTTTCGCAAAATTCACTAGTTTGTCCATACGGCTTAATGTAACATTCCAAATCCTTACATCCCTATGGTTAGCATTTCTTCCTGATGTCCCTTTTCATATCTTGCCAATGGATCATCGATAATTCATAAACAAACCCTGCCACCAATACTACTGCTTTACTTGTAACGAAAGTTTTTTTCATTCCTTCGCCTTATATTGAAAAACTGTTATTCACGACTCTTGCGGTCGTCGCCTCTTTCTTGCCGACTCAGTATTTTCCATCATAGATGCAAAAAATTGTACTCAGAGGTTACAACAATTCAGTCATCGGGCGGTCTGAACACCTCAGATTATTTCATTAGGTACGGGTTTTGCACGATCGCAGCCAAGTTGTGATTACATGGATTGGGTATCGGTGAAAGTTCCATTTAGTTCAATTCGCAGGACCACCATGAAGTAAAATAGGAAGTTGTTTAGCTAGGACTATCCTCTCGGGCATAAATCAACGGCACTAGCAATACTCAATAACTTTACTTGACTGCTTATCCATTTAGTAGAGTAAACAGCACATCATAGCAACTAGATCTACTGTACTTATGATTGAAAATTCATAAATTATTCCATGTAACTAACACGTATATTATTATCGAATTAAACATGTTCATAATATTTTATAAACTTTTTACTCATTGTACTTGAATTGATCTATTCAGCCTCAGATCAAGGATGTCATATTGTTATTTGTGTTGCCAATGTCACACTGTACCAAACCGTAGCTGCTAGCTGAATGATTATTGAATGTTTGATGACAGATAATAAGTTAATACTTTGGTGTCTAAATTGATGTATTACTAATTTTATTTGTTTCGAAGTCAAATTATGTATGATATTAATACTATGCAAATATATTTCAGGATTACGTTTCGGATTGATGCAAACCAAGGTGGGTCTCACAAGTCTTCTCAAGAAATACAGATTTTCGGTAAACAGTAAAACAAAATTACCAATAAGGATATCACCCAGTAATTTTACACTTACCGCTGTTGGTGATATCTGGTTAGATGCGAAGAAGTTGTGAAGTTAGAAACCTTATTATATCCATTTTTATTATATCTAGTTTTATGAAATAAGGTGTACAATTCACAAATACAATACAGTATTGTATTCAATAAATTGCAAAGGATTTGCATCGGACCAAAGTTAATTTTAGTTTTAGGTTTCGTATCCCCAACCTGACGGAACACGGTTTTCTATATTGGAAATTAATGTTTCCTTCGGTTCCTTTGTATAATATTAACTATCCAAATTCATTGAAATACCATTCTAAAGTTCATATATGAAAAAAACCACGAAAGATTTCAAATATGTGAATTAATTGCAAATCGTGAAAATCATTATCGAAGGGATGGTACGATTTCTTTTCTCCATAAATCTTGCGGGTATGAAACCTATAAATTGATAAAAACAACAAATATTGAACAACAAATAATTTCTTTTTGGGTTAAATGGATAAATTGATTCTGGTTCTTGAATTCATGTACTGCTCCCTAGGACGTCCTGAATCACATACATAATATTGCCAGGAGCCAATTTTTTTGTAGAGCTGAATGATTGTAAATGAAGATTGGTTTGGGCACGAGAAGCATTGTGTATCCCTGAGGATCGTTAGGGATGAATAAAATGTGATTTGAAAGAAACAGCATTGGTAAAATTAGAACTTAATAAATTTTACTAAAACGAAAATAATATAATAAAGTATAACATAATGATATGAAATTTGGAAATTAGTTCGATTTAAATTGTTGATTGTGAATGAAACTGTCGAAAAGTACAACAAATTTGGTAATACAGTAGATGATTAATAAAACAATGATAAATAATTTGAATATCAGTTTAATTGATTCTCCTTTTAATGTGAATAAAAAAAAACATAACTTAGGTACATAATTCAGATCGAGGTGTCCACACCCGAAAGTAAAGTTCGAATCCTCGCTTCTCCTCAGTCAATTGCTTATATAGACTTCATTAATGAAATCTTGCAATATAGAATTCAAATTGAACTTGTTCGATAAAATGATGAAAATAATGCTGACGTGGCAGCATTATTCATTATTTGCAATATAAGAAAATCTGAGGACGAAAATAACACAGACTCCCAGGAAATGGTTTAAAGTATGTTTTGTAATCAGACAAAACATCTCTATGAAATATGTGAAAGATTATGATAGAAAAATATAGATTGGCATCAATTGAATTTGGTAAAGAACGAAAACACAACGAAATTCAAGTGAAGAACACCTCTTGTGGATTGTGTAAGTATGAGAAAAATTGTACGTGGGTATGTGCAAAATGTTGAAATAAAAATTAAATAAACTAATGGACAATTAATGATCCAAGTTTATAACATACAATATATGCTGTAACTAGTCTGAACAGCAGCGATTCCAATAGCGCCAGTACTGGCCTGGGCATTAATGTCATCATAATGTAATAGCAATTGCGCATGATTTAGATTCCGTGTTATGTGATATTGTGTGACCTTGTAGACATGGTGTGCGGATGGAATTTAGTTCGTTTCATAACCTTTTATTGACCGCGTACTAACATGATAAAATGAAAAAAATAACTTCAATCTTAAAAAAATTCAAATTTAATGTTCTAGTAAAATATGATGATAATCTAGCCTAATCTATTCCATCTGAAAATGTAAGTGAAAATAGTTAAGGTTGTGTTTGGCAGTGGATACACAGATTTTTGTTACTTTATTCATATGTCTATAATCAAGGCATAAACGAACTGTCCTATCTTTCTTTTCTACTAATACGACTCCGCTAGATCAGCGTGAATGACTTGGTCTAATGATAATATTTTTTAGCCTTTCCTGTATTTGTTCGTCAATTATCTGCTTTTCTTGTGGGGAAACTAGGCGTCTTGATTTGATAAGTTTATGATACATGACATAACAAACTCGTAATAAATAAAAAGTATCTATAATCCACTGTTGTTTAGTTGGAATAAATAAACTAGAGGGCGTTATCTGAAGCGAGTACACATTTTTGTGATTATTGGAAAAACGTTAAATGGAACGGCACTATTTTCTTGACAGCTTTGGCCATCATAGACATACCTAAATTTTAGTGAAAACCGCATCGCGATATCTCCATCCGATCTCGATTTATGGACTTTGAGTACCTCTATCGGATCAAGTTACCTTTGCGAGAAAAACAAATCACATAGCCATGGTAACTGCTAAATTGAAAAGATTACGGATTTGACAACTGTTAGTTAGTTGTGATAGTTCTGTGGCTTAGATTTACGTTTAAATCCAACACGCATCGAGCAAAATGTTTTCAACGTTTTGGCCTAAGTGCGATACGATCCCACCTTAAGTACCAGACAAATTTTTGACGACCTGGGAGTCTCAAAATCAATTGTCCACGAGATTCTTCAAGATAATAATATGCATCGCTACCATATTGTTTTACATCAGGCATTAAAATATTCTGATTATGATATTAGACTGAACCATTGTCACTGGTGTCACTAATATTGTGGAAGGATGAAGCAACTTTCAGTAGCGCAGGGGGTGTAAACTTGCATAAAAATCACTAAAATGTGTGATCACTGCAGATAACGCCCTCTAGTTTATTTGTTCTGAACTGAACGGTTCTAAAATGTTCTTTCAAACGAGATCAAAAATATTCAAATCGGTTGAATGGTTCAGGAAATATTCAAATGTAAATATTAAAAATGCATTGGCCTCCCCCTTTCTTATTATGACAGATACGAAAAACTGTTGCAAAGCGAAATGATGCGGTATTACCCAATGTATCAAATGATATTTTCAAAGGTAACTTTTTTTTTTCGTGTAACTTTTCGAGATTGCGTAAATTTTATGTTTCTTCATAAGTTACGCCTAGCGGTTGAATTACGAACTTCAATATAATTACCAGCCATAGAAATAGGAAAGACGTTAGAAGCGGCTTGGAATTGCAAACACCGTGGGCAAGATAGAACGGAACCAATAACTGTTTATATTATAATCGTAACCAATCAGCGATCAACATCTGTCTGTCACATTGGAACTTGAACATTTACAACTTGTTGATGGTTGACCGTTCATTCAGTGTCTTTCGACCTTTCCAGTGTTTCTAAGATTGTGGAAGTGTGTGATATTGTTTTGAAAGAAGTTTCCTTGTTGTTTTGTGTATGATTGAACTATAACAATGACGAAAAAGTGCTGTTCATTCTACAACTTACGAAAACGATTCGGAACTGTCATTTCATATGTAAGTTCCTAAGTTCAGAGGCGTGTCTTCCATCAGAGACACGGCTTCCATGTTTTAAACAGTAAACAACAAATATTTATGAGATTACGTATTACATATATTTTATGAAAATGTCATGCATAATATAATATGACAATTTGTTTGCATATAGGTTCTGGACATAAAAAACTGTAGCTTAATGTAATTGTATATTATATCTTACTTATTTTAGGGTTCCAAAAGACTATTCGAATTGACCGGTGGTCTAGATATCTTCAACTTGTTCTTCAGCATGGTATGTATGATAGTCTGCTCTAAACTTTCTTTACCAGAAGATATTCAAATAAACAAATCGGGGATTAAACACATTTTGAAAACTGCTATCCCCATCTAATTATTACTTTTTCATCGTCTGATATTGATACATATTTGCATAGACCACGGTAGGTATATGGTGGTCTAAGATAGTATTAACTTTAAAGTTATTAAAGTATATAAGTGTCTCTTGAAAAATTACAGCTCAGATATATATGGAGCTAAAAACTTTCACAAGATCATATAGAAACCTTTTTTAGCAGCATAAGAAAATGTGGCTGCATTAACAACCCTACATCAAGACAATTTCAGAGAATTTATAAACGATTACTTGTCCATTGTGAAGTTTCAAACGCTACAAATTTAAATACCATTGGAGACAATTGTGCAATTCTCACATGTTCTAGTTTTAAAAACAAACAAATGAAATAGGAAATGAATCACTATCAAGTGACGAATTAATTGTCATGGTAGATGAGAACTACATTTCAAATATTAATTTATCAGAATACCAGAAAGAAGCAATTGACTAAATTGCAGGCTTTATTGTGAGAGCAGTGATGAAAGAAATAAATTGCGACACTTGCATTAAACTCTTGCAAGATGTTAACGGTTTGTCCATTTTGCAGTTATGTAAAACATGGAGAAATTTATAAAACGCATTAATATGTAATTGATTTATGTTTGGCAGCGGAAACAAATTTTAAGTTGTTTCTAACCAATACTAATTTCAAAAAGATAAATATAATTAAACTGTTAAATGTAACAATGTCTGTTCTGAATTCTAAAATTTCTAATGATCATATTTATGATGAAGAGCCATAGAAATCCGTAGTTTTAAATTAAGCAAATTTATATTGAAAAAATATATTACTGGAAGATTACACCACCATTCTAAACAGTCAAATGAGAGTAAAAGAGTACGTTCAATTTTAACTAAAACAGTGTTGTTTAGAAATCAATAATATGGTAGTATTATAGGGGAGAACACTAAAAATACGATTTAAATATTACAGCATGTATTGTTCGAAAAACCATGCATACATATTTTATTGCTATATTCAAGTTATATGTGCAATTAAACTGAATTCACACGATAGTGATCTTGCCTATTTTCTGTACCTTTTTTAATATTTATCTCTAAGATTGTATTACTTTTGTTCAATGTTCCAATGTTCTATTTACTTACAGTAATATCGAAATCAGGGTTAGGAATGTAGAATACGTTTTGCATAATATGTATATGTGACTTATAAAATGGTGTAGTATGCTGCGGTATAAAACTAACGTATTATGCGTTTTAAAGTAGAATAAAAAAGATTTTCAAAAATTAGAAGTTTTTGATCATTTGCCAGTATTTGCTATTTCAAATATAAGCTAAGAACTCTTTAAAGATATGTATTTATTATATTGATAAAAATAAGAATTTAATATTTATTGATAGAGAAATTACGATATTCTCATTTATACCAAACTAATAGAATAATACAAATGAACTTGATCAAATGACGATGCATATTGCAAGTTTTCATTTGATTTAGCATTGACCATTTTTGATCCACAATCTTCACTAAATTCAATGACCTCTGTTTTGTTGGCGTTGCACAATTTGTTATGCAAACATGACCAATAATTGAAAAATGCGTTCTAGTTGAAAAGACAATGCAGGTATAGGTATGTAGTATTTAGCAAGGCTCCCAAGATTTTTGCATTTGTTAGGGGCTGATTACCGTTGCAAATATAATATTCTTTTGAATTTTTGTTATGGTTAAGGAAATATTAAATTCAATCGAGTCTTCTGAATAGGGAATCATTCACTTGGTCTACAGACCCTACAGGAAATTTTATACTGATCCATGCAATGCTTTGTTTATGAAGGTGTGCATAATCATGTGTTTAATACCGTATAATATTGCATGATACTACTCAATAAGGATATTTATTTCCGTGGGTATCATACTGCATCATACGTTTTGTACGTCAGTATAATACCTGTAAAGTGTGAAACTATTTATACCGTAATTCCCAACCCTCATTGAAATATTGCCTTATTTCTATCAATTGAGAAACAACTCGTGCAGGTATGCTATTTTCTAGACACCTAAGAATAATATCTTGAAAGTTGTGGCTGGAGAATAGGAACTGTTCAATAAGTTGCCAAATTGTAAGGATATTTTTCAACTTAATAAACAGTTTTTGAAAAATAAAATTTCGTTTCATTTGAACCCAAGTGAATTTTTATTAATTAATATTTTCGGATAATGGATAATAATATGTATTCTTTTAAATTTATTTATTCTCGACATCAACAGTTTTGGTTATTAGCTGCGTTAATTATACTTATTAAAATTCTGTTTAATTTTAAAATACATGTTTTTGTTATTACATTCAACTCTGAAAATTTTTTAAATATTCACATAAATTAATTTATCTAAAACTGATACGCCACTGCTTATTGTTTGTAAACATTCTCTATCCTTTTTATTAGACAAGAGTATGTCTTCCACGCAAACTTATCAGGCTATGCCACTTCTAGCCCTCCTACTTCTATGTTACCCATTTCTCATGCTCACTTTACTAATGAGGATTTTTTTCCCAAACCTCTAGGCCTTACCATTGTCAAGATACAGTCGCTCCGTACCCTTATCCGGACAACCTGTATATATTTCACCACCTATCCATAAATTTGTGAATATATTCACCGTTATAAGATGAATATACCATATTCTCTAGTTATATAAGTTAATAACAAATTATGATGATGTCCCTTGTGTGATGAAAGAATTGTGAATATAAAAGTTATTGAATTGTTAGTTTTCTCACATTTAAATATTTTGAAATTCATATAGATAAGATTCTCAAATATTGATATAGTTTAGGTACATTCTTGTGGTACTATTGTGTTTGCCAGTCTTTGTAACCTCATCGGATAGAGCCCATGAATTTAGCAAAAATGCTAATTAATGGTTCAACTGCTGATTGAGTCGGACCGAAAATACGAGGGAAGTTTTTATTTCTTCATCATATCAAATATTTTGAAATTCATATAGATAAGATTTTCAAATATTGATGTAGTTTAGGTTTCTTGTGGTACTATTGTTTTTGCCAGTCTCTGTAACCTCATCGGATAGAGCCCATGAATTTAGCAAAAATGCTAATTAATGGTTCAACTGCTGATTGAGTAGGACCGAAAATACGAGGGAAATTTTTATTTCTTCATCATATCCCGAGAGCAACTTCTACAATTAGTGCAGTCAAATGGGTATAAAAATAGGCCAAGCCCGTAAATCCTTGGGAAATGGATCGATTTGGTTGGAACAACGTGCATTCTCTTCAGAAAAAAAGTTGACCTCAAATAAAGTTGCGCAAATTGTTTATAAACAATTTTTGAGATTACATAAGAATTTCTGAAAAATGTTAAATTTGACCATTTTGGATCGGATAAAGACTATTTTTTGTTATAATAATTTATTTATCAACAAAATAGATGAATTCGACCAAAACTCCGACTTCAGGGTCGTTTTCAGATAATTTTGGTATTTCGATTTCTATTTTATCGTAAATATCGTCGAATGTATATCCACAAATTTGCTAATTTGTTATAAACCAAACTATATTTATTACTAAAAATACGAATTTGACCAAAATGTCTAGTTTAGTCGTTGTCGGATAGCCTCCTGAATACGATTTTATTGCTATTATGGTCTTTATACGCATACATAAATTTTTGAATTTTTATAAACAATCATGTTTATTAATAAAAATACTAATTTGACCAAAATGTCGAGGTAGGAGTTGTTTTCGGATAATTTTAGCCTCCCGAGTACGATTTTATTGCTATTATGGACTTTAGAGTTCATAAATTTTTGAAATTTTATAAGCAATTACGTTTATTAATAAGAATACGAATTTGACCAAAATACAAGTTTTTATTTTCGTGGAAATTTTCAAAAGCGAATTAGATTCCTATTCCTCCGAAATATACATTGTAATGCCGAAAAAATCTTGGCTTGCGGATGGATTTCGCGTCACTTCAGCTCGACTTGATGCCGACGTTTCGCCAACCATTACAGGTGGCATCTTCAGGACAGGCTTGAGGCTTGAACTGATACTGGTTCTACTGGTTTCTGTAGCCGTATTTATTGTAGGAAAAATCCTTCACGCTACACAGTTCACTGCCTTTATTCCGGTGGTTAACCTCGCTCCGGCACCTGACCCTGCCGTTGTGTATTCATGTGCGAGGTCGAATTTTAGAGGATTGGTGTCCAAATGTTGGGAAGGTAATATCCTGAGTCACGGTTCAGATTATTCGGATGTTTTAGGATTTCTATAGCTTCAAGGATTTTTCGCTGATAGAAGTTTGGGGCTCGGGCTAGGATTTTAGTATCTTCAAAAAGGATTTGATGATTAGTGGCAAACTTGTGTTCCGCAAGTGCAGATCTACTGGTGTCACGAAGCCTTGTACAGCGCTCATGTTCTTTCACACGAGTAGCTACTGTACGACCTGTTTCACCAATGTAGACTTTACCGGAAGAACAGGGAATGCTATGAACACCTTCTAAGTGAAGAGGAGGAAGGGGATCTTTGATAGGTTTGTGAAACCAGAGTGGTGGTGGTGGGAAAGACCATTGAGGTATCTATCGGTGTGAGTGGGTTTTCTATACACAGAATGTCCCAAAGTACCGTCGGTCTGTCGACTAACCAATACATCCAGGAACGGGAATGAACCTTGCGATTCGACTTCCATGGTGAAAAGGATATTGGAATGTAATGAATTTAAATGATTGAGGAAGGGAACAAGCTTTTTGCGACCATGTTGCCAAATAACGATGAGTCAAGGAGAGATGAGTCAATGGCATCCTGTTCAAAAGCTTCCATGAAGATATTAGCTATGATCGGAGAAAGTTTGGAACCCATGGCAGCCCCCAAGGACTGCTCGTAAAACTTGCCATCGTATAGAAAATATGTGGAGGATAGACAAGTCCATTGAAATGTTTTTGGCAGGTAATAATTGAGAAATTATGGAAAGGGTGTCTGGAATGGGAACATTGGTAAACAGTGATTCGACGACGAAGCTGACGAGCAAATCGCTTGGGTCAACTTTTAGCGCTTGAAGTTTTTCAACGAAATGAAAGGAATTCAGAACAAAACTATCGGATTTACCTACAAGAGGTTTGAGAATAGATGACAGATATCGAGAGTTTATAAGTAGGGGATCCGATAGTGCTGACAATTGGTCTCAGGGGAACCGAGGGCTTATTCTCCGATCATAGCTAATATCTTCATGGAAGCTTTTGAACAGGATGCCATTGACTCATCTGTTCTCAAGCCGAAATGTTGGTTTAGATATGTCGATTCCCGTTCCTGGATGTATTGGTTAGTCGGCAGACTGACGGTACTTTAGGACATTCTGTGAATCCAAAACCCACTCATACCGATATATACCTCAATGGTCTATCCCACCACCATCCTGCCCAAAAGCAATCTGTCATAAGCTCCCTGGTCCACAGAGCTGTCAACTTATCTCAACCTCAATCCTTAAAATCAGAATTAAAACATCTTTCATCTGCCTTATTATCAAACAATTTCTCCCACTACAACATTCAAAAAGCCATAAAGAAATACACTTCACCTAAAATTTCAAATCTACCTGAGCCAGAAACCCCCCCGCCTGCTTTATCCACGGCCTACCCGTTTTTCCACACTTTCAAAATCATCTCAGTTTTACAAACCTATCAAAGATCCCCTTCCTCCTCTTCACTTAGAAGGTGTTTATAGCATTCCATGTTCTTTGCGGTGAAGTCTACATTGGTGAAACAGGTCGTACAGTAGCTACTCGTGTGAAAGAACATGAGCGCTGTACAAGGCTTCGTGTCACCAGTAGATCTGCACTTGCGGAACACAAGTTTGACATTAATCAACAAATCCTTTTTGAAGATACTAAAATCCTAGCCCGAGCCCCAAACTTCTATCAGCGAAAAATCCTTGAAGCTATAGAAATCCTAAAACATTCGAATAATCTGAACCGTGACTCAGGATATTACCTTCCCAACATTTGGAAACCCATCCTCGAAAATTCGACCTCGCACATGAATACACAACGGCAGGGTCAGGTGCCGGAGCGAGGTTAACCACCGGAATAAAGGCAGTGAACTGTGTAGCGTGAAGGATTTTTCCTACAATAAATACCGCTACAGAAACCAGTAGAACCAGTTCCAGTCCAAGCCTCAAGCCTGCCCCAAAGATGCCACCTGTAATGGTTGGCGAAACGTCAAGCTATTGTGACGCGGAATCCATCCGGAAGCCAAGATTTTTCTAGAATATTGTAAGTTATCTAATTTAGGATGAATCTCCGGGATATCACACATAAATAAATTGTTGAATTGTTATGAACAAATTATTTATTAATGAATAAAGAAAAGAGACATGCGACATTTTATTCATTTTTATATAAGCTCCGCTATCCGCGGAAGACTACTATTCAAGATACAATATTCATTTTCTTATGTCATGTGTATGTTTATAAACATACAAGGTATATTTGTTATTGTTTATATATCATTATAAACAACGTGTCGACGAGGTTGTGACCCTGCGTGCATAACATGAATGTCAATGCCGGCACATAGGCCAACCTTCGTCGAACTATCAGGAGAGGAACAAGGATTCTCCCTTGAGAATAGTCCTATGTCGAAGTCGTAGATAAGAGTCATATAGTCGGTAGTTATAGTCATAAGTAAGTCAGCTATCTGTGATAGTCATAAGTTATTAGTGTTAGTACTATGTAGTGAATATTAAACCCATATATCACATCGTAACCAGTGTTGTGATTCCAACCATCTGCCCCTATATCCACACCTTCCACATGTACTTCTATCAGAACGCAGCACCGAACCTGCTAACTGATGAGACGTTATAGGGCCACACTGTCAGTCCTACCAATCAGTATTATAGGGCGATCAATGACAGCCCTATCATCAGATATTATATCGCAATCCTGACAAGTCCCTTCTTAAAGGATTAGATACTATTTAAAGATCATAATAGCAATAAAATCTCCGGCCAAAATTATTCGACAACGACTATAAACTCGACATTTTGGTCAAATTCATATATTTAATAATAAATTTAATTTGTTTATAACCAAATATATCCGAAATCTGAAAAATTATCCGAAAACGATCCTTAAGTCGAAGTTTTGGTCGAATTCATCTATTTTGTTAATAAATAAATTGTTTATAACAAAAAATAGCTTTTATCCCATCAAAAACGGTCGAATTTTGCATTTTTTACAAACTTTTATGCAATCTCAAAAATGAGCTAATTAAACTGTTTATTTATTAATATAACAAATTTGCGCAACTTTATTTGTGGTCAACTTTTTTTCTGGAGAGAATGCACGTTGTCCCATCAAAATCGATCCATTTCCCAAGGATTTACGGGTTTAGCCTATTTTTATACCCATTTTACTGCATTAAATATGGTGGTATTAACTAATGACGAAAAAATTATCAAATAGAATTCGTAAAATTCTAGGCTCTTAAAATCACATTCATGTTAGCCGATCAAAGTAACAATTGTTATGACCAAGGTTCATTTCACATAAAATTTTTCACCTGATACATAATTTTATTGGTAATTCTTCTAGTTTTGAGTATCACCTGACTATCTGTTAAGGATATAAATTTAAAAATAAATAAATGAATTGATGAGACTAGCGCTGGTGAATATGTAGTTCCCACCCTGGCCCTTATAGCCAATCATTTTGTAAATTGGAAACAGGATCTGAAGCACTGGTAGCATCTAAATCAATTATTCTGAAATATCACCAGCTCAGAGATTATATTAATTCACTTGTTAAAATCTGCAACAAAAGAAAATCTAGCTATAAAAAACGTACCTGCATATTTTAATGACACGACAAACACAGTTTCTTGAAGGCCATGATCATTCATAAATGTTGGGAAATAATCACAAAATGTACTCGAAATTGAAAAAAAAGTTCCAGAAACATTCATATGGTTAAAATATACGCATTATCGACACAATCAATTTAGTCCCAGCTGGCCCACTCACAAGAAACCCAAATCTAGCCCACGATGCTGTTTTTCATGATACTGATGTCTGGTTTTCAATAAGTCAAAATTAAAAGTAAACGTATTTGTAGACATCAATCAAACATGGACTACCATTTATTGAAAGCAAAGAATATATTTCATGAAAGGAATGAAAGTTTGTTTGTATAAATTCATAAAAAAACAGTCATAAACATTCTAAAAAGAAGTGTTAACAAGTCGTGAAACATTTGAAATCAAACTATCGAACAAAACACAACTTTCTGAAAGGATTAAATCTCAGTACAATATCACTTTCTTTGAATATTCATCGATTGTATATTGCCAACCGTATTTTTTCAAAAAATATTATAAACAACAAAATTTGGATTACAAATAATTTGAAATATGCAGCAACGACTATTGTAAAATATGCTCTTATCTAAAAAAAATAGTAATGCGCCCTCTTCAAGCAATACAACGTATTGACAAAAAAGTCATCTTCCCTGAAAGAGATGAACGGAATAAAACTGATCCACTGAGGGACATCTGTTGATTCACAGACGGCTCGCAAACTCTCTAGGGAGTTGGTGTCGAAATGTACGGTAACAGCCCGGAGACTGAGGTAACTTTTAATTTCGGTTCGTATGCAAGCAAAAAAGCATTCCATCGAGTTCTGTGCACGAGAGCAAGAACAAAGCAACTTGTTCGCTCGATACAAAGTCAAGCTGCTCTCAAAGCGATTGACTCTTATCGTTGTAACGGTATGCAACTGTCAAAAAGCTCTTGCATGCCTATGCAACAAGAATGTAGTTACGCTGATCTGGATACACGGCCATTGGGACATTGAATAAATGAGCAGCAGATTCTCTGGTCAGGGAGGGTGCAGCTTATTGGGCTAGAACCTGTATTTGGCATATCTGCAAGGACAGCTAAAATAGCTATCATCCTTGAGTGAAAGTAGAATACTTCAATACTGGTGAACCTTACCAGGTTTAGCCCACTCCAGTGTTTTCATTCCATTTAAAACTACCTAGAACAAGAACTAAAATGCTCCTAGAGCAAACCGGGTTGAATATACGTAGTCTAATCGGTGTATAAACACACATAATAAATATCATTTGAATGCTTAAACACCAAAGATTCTTAAAACACAGTAACAATAATGCAAAATTATTCATTTCAAAAGTATGTGGAATAATCTTTGTTCACCATATTACTGATGTTGGTTTGTAACGTTATATACGTTACTATGTATAAATGCTAGAATAATCTTTTTAACGATTTACGCTCGGAATTACAGATAATTAAACTTGGAAAGTTATGGTCACCGACATATATGTTTTCATAGCGCAAATGGATTATTTTATTGCGCGAAAACTCGAGAGGTCTCGCGACACGCGATGAGAGGAGAGCCTAGAAAACGAAATCGATAGGAATCTTCTTGGTATGAATCTTACAGGGGGGAGTCGAATCATTATCGTTTCTTTATATTTTATTAATTGGCTATATTGAAAGATTAGTATCGACAGTGAACACGTAATTTGATGTTTAATCGTATCTAAACCTAGTTGAGGATGATCGATGATATTTTTCAATAATTATATGCATATCGACACATTAACGTGTTCATACCAGATCACTTTTTCTTGCTCGTATCTAAATTAGATAATCTTTTACTATATTCTTTCTCTTGTCTTTATTCAGTATCTAATTTGTCAAGTTAATAGTTTATATCGTTGTCTAAGGCTTCTTTAACCTAACAATTATCCACGTGGTTACGTAGTATTCCGTATCACCCTTTTTTGACCTTCCTCATATAAATTTGTAATAGATATGTCTCTTTAGGCTGGTTTTGGTGAGATAACAGAATAATTATTGATCTGGGTGAACTTAAATAAAATCGAAATTCTCATTTACTGTTTTATGGGATCACTGAGTAAATCATCTGATATTACTTGAATATATTATTCATTTTGAAGCTATGATCACAATTTCAGTCTTCTATACTCCGTAAACTATTATCTAATTGTTCTATTGCAGATTTCTAAATTAACTCCCTCATTCTCTTTAAGACTACCATTTTGTTTTTAATATAATTTGTAGTATAAATTGTCATAACTTCAATAAGTAACTTATTTTCCAAATATTCTTTTTCAGATTTTAATATTGTATTCTACTAGTTCTCTTCAAGATTCTAATCTTTTTAATAATTTTGAATATAGAATTTGGGAAGATAACATAATCAGTTGTGGGATTATATTGATGATTCCTGCTGATTTAGTTATTTGTCCCTCGAACTTGTGGCCAAGGTATTGCTCGCATTGTCTGTATTGTTTGAACGATCGAGAAGTCTTCATCCTTTATTCCGTGCCGTATTGTAGAGGGAAATTCCTGGCAGAGCACTCCCTTCAAGCTCATCCGAGTTTCAAGGACGGTAACATTTTTCTTAGTTGGAATAACCAAATTTTCATGATCAATTGTTTATGGTCTCTAGCCAAAATTGTTTTCATATACAAATTAACTTATTAAATTTGAACCTCTAGTTCAAAAATTATGTTCCTTTATAAAATTAATAATTTCAATTTAATTAATCAAATAATTAAGAATTCTAGTTCGTTTCACTTCCAATTTTTCCAGTATTGACCTTTGTTTATTTATAAAATAAGTATGTTATTATTCAAACTAATTTCGTTCCAATTATAATTCCCTAGTGGATTAAAACCGAATTGTTAAGTTAAAACATGTCTTTATTTCTCTGATATAATCATCAAATTTTATCCACCTCGTAGTGCCGGAAATTATTGAGGATTCTATCCTAGTGAGCTAGTTGGGATCATTAGACACAAAAGGTCTCTTCAATAGATAACAAGGTTGCTAAAATAATTTATCGAAGATATCAAGGAATGTAAAATACAGAATAGCGTAGCTTGGATAAATATTATGATATCTTTTACTGTGAAAGTTCGAAATGCGATTGATTTTGGAAAAAAATCCCGTGGAAAATTGTACAAACAAAACTGCGGTAATATTGCTGTTTGGTGTTTCGACTCTACGCTATAGATCCAAGCGACAATGTTGTCGCCGGCTAGTTTGTCAAATTTTTTGCGACAGGTTGCTATAGCAATTTAACGAAGATGTCAAAGAATGTAAAATACAAAATAGCATTGTTGTTTGGTGTTTCGAGCCTACGCTATATAGATGCAAGCGGCAACGTTATCGCCAAATTTTTCTTGGTTTAGTTTTCGAATTTCATCGGAGAATGTTGACATTCAGTAGTTTCGGTCTTTCACAGTAACATATTCACCTAACAGAGAATTATAGTGGAGACAGAACACTGCAAAATATTTTTCATTCAATATGTGGTGCTTCAGTTGATTAATGAGAAAATAATCACATAATTATTAATTATTCGAAGAAAAGCATATCATACCGATGATTCATTGTTTATTCTGAATGGAATAATCGATTATTCCAGCGGTTCGATTAATCGTTGCCATCTCTACTCACATCGCGAGTCGAACAAATATGCAATTTTGCTTGAAACATTAACAAATTTAATGAAAAGGTAATCGAGCTCACGCAACTACACAGACTGCGGCGCGCGCTCTCTATCGGATTATGCTAAAGACGGCGTGAGCCTAGCGAGAGCATAACCCGAACCTTTCGGCACAGTCACTCACTCCGTCTCAACCCTTCGGGCATGCGCACCATACTGACCGACCTCTTAGTATACCACATTTCTGATCAGTATTTTATTGAATTATAGCTCCAATTTGATTAATTGATTGCGGTTCAATTTCTTGTTTGTTTGAAAAGTAAGTTATTGATCGAATTACTTAATTCTTAATTTAATTTGATCAATTATTTAATTTCTAAACAAAAACGGAAATTGTAACCTATTTGCCAAATTAGAGCCACTACCTTCAAATAGTTCAATAAAATTCGGAAGTTTCACTTCTCATTCTTCAGCGATTGTTATATTCCATGATTCGTTTTCTAAATTTGAAATACAACCCATCTAAGACCGTTTAGGTAACACCCGACAGTTCGACTTCGACAACTCCAGGATTTACAAAGTCGATTGCCGGTCGTGTTTAGTAGAATGCCATGCGGGTCAAACTGGAAGGAATATTCTAGGTCGGTATAAAGAGCTTTTTGCCCATATAATGAAAAATAATGGTGAAAAATCAACGTTAATTTCTCACTGTTGAAACGCAGTATAATGACTGGGTATTTTGGAAGAGATAGAAATGTATAAGCGAGAGAGCAATTTGATGAATTCATATTTGTCTCCAGCTGGAGGTGTAGTATAGGAATCATCCATTCCTATACGAGATTACCCAAAATCCTTAAGTTATAGAATTCGACCTTATTCTTATTAAGTAATGTTATTAAGCATATATTGATAACTCATAACTGACCCACTAACAACATGTTGATTATTACACATTGTTTAGCCCAAGATAACCTTGACACACAGAACAGGGTATCTCGGGGTAGTTATTGAGGAATCGATGTATATGCTAAAGACTAGAGTATGTAGAACAATAACATAAACATCACAGTTAGATTATAATATATATAGTTATGTAGGACATTCATATTCAGTTACATATAGTTATATCATAATTATTCATATAAGATATTGATGTAAGACTGTACTATTATTATGTAGAGCAAGACTTTAAGTCGTTATGGCGTCGAGCTCTACAATTAGGTAAAGTAACCCTTTCGTAAGTGATGTGTTTCCATCCCCTATACCTTCACCAGGACCACGGGTCAGGTTAGGGCTAACCGCCCAACGTTAAGACCCATTTTAACATTACATGGCGATCTATGACAGTCCTCTTCCTTACATGGCGATCTCTACCAGTCTTTTCTGAAAATGGAAAAACAGAGACGTATGTGATCTTCCCCACATGGCGATCTCTACCAGTTTTTTTCTTTAAGGGAAAGGAAATTGGAAATGGATTGGAATGGAAATTGGAAATGGATTGGAATGGAAACATGGAAATTTCGAGGATGGAATGGTGAAAAAAATGTTTTTTTCTTTGATGTCCACATCACCATATGTGATTCCCACAAGGAGACATAATGGATTTGGAAATTGGAAATGGATTGGAATTGGATTTGGACTAAGGATTTGGAACTGGGAAAATGGAAATTGGAACGCAGGCATCGAGGCAGCGATGGGTTGGGAAAAAGAAGAAGAAGTCAACCCTGTAGTGTAGTGCTTCGAAATGTGAGTAATGACTGTTTCCAGACAATTTAGTTTTATATATATTTTTTTTAGAAAAACAGCAAGCAAATATATGCCGCTGTATATATATATGCATATTATAAATTTATTGATTTATTTACTAAGTAGATTTATCGTAATCAGATAAATTGCTGAACATATTTTTTTTAATGTTGAATAATATTGAAGTAATTAAGTCATACCTAACTTTTAATAGTGATTCGAATATATTATATTATATTGCTAAAATATTGAATTAATTTTAGGGATATATAACTTCTAATAGGTAAATTAAATTGAAACTAAGTTATTAACTAAAATAATTAACAAATAACTACGTTATTAAAGATATAATATTATCAGTTAAGATAAAATACTATCAATTTATTTTAAGTAATTGAAATTAATGGGAGATTTACATTTAAAAGTAGTAAATATTAATATATTGGAATAAGTATTTATCAAATAAGTAAAGTTATGTATAAAATCATATACACATTGTTTTAAAAGTAGTTAAAACGAATATATAATATTCCCAGGGAAAATTATCCCACAACAAAAAGAAAACCATTAAGTAAGTGTTAGACCAACAATGATGTGGCTAACATATGGTTATTCCAGAACGGAAACCATTTATTATTATGATATTATAGCATTGATTATGCAGATTTTTTTTTAATATGGTTATAGGAATAGGGCAATAAAGTTAGATTATTTATCAGTGAAGTTGGGAAATCTGACGAGATTCAAAGACTTTTTTTAACAAGTATTATTAAATTATTATAGTCATAAAGATGACAGCAAGTAATTTCAAAACTGAATTAATATAGGTTTAAAATAATGGTTACATATTATTTAGAAATGCGATTTGCGTACAATGAAATAACTTCATTTAATTATAACAATAATATAAAGAATTGCAACAAAGCATATTTCATTCATGTTATATAGTAAACATAGTACCAGAAATTGGAATCAGCAAAATAATTGCGAGCGAATAGTTCATTCGATATTTCAAGGGCAATCTAGTGACTATAGGAATGATCACCCAAGACATCACGGATCAAATTGGAATATATTATTAGGCTGAATCAATTACATAGATATGTCACAAGAGCAGTAAATGGAAAGTAAGAAAATGAATTGTAGGCGCAGTATTGGAGTAAATGGAAATGATATTTTTTTTGATTTACATAAAACTACACTTTCGATCGGCATTGTACCTAAGGGCATTGTTGAGAAATGTAGTCAATTTGTGTAAAATTTCATTATTGCTGAAATAGGCATAATGATGAATTCCAAGGATGAGGAATTTATGAGCGCTTGAAGAGAAGGAAAAATGGAAATAAAATCCGCCGGTAAATAAAATAGAATTGAAAATAAATGTTATACCAGACGTATAGACATAATATATAATGAAGAATGTAATAAATGAAAGAAGACATGAAGATGGTACAAAAATAACATATGTTTCTATATATATAAATAAGTAAATAAAATCATTTCAGGCAAAAAGCCGTAAAACTAAAAAGTATGCGCAAATCCCACAGTATAATAATAATATGTATGACCATTAATTAAGAACAAAGTTTGTAAATGAAATATTGTATATTATGTTTGTAAAATAAAAATAAGGTACGTTAAAAGGAAAAAAGAAAAAAATGTTAATCTGTCAATTCAACATTTTTTTAAACCGCGTTGGGAGGTGTAGTATAGGAATCATCCATTCCTATACGAGATTACCTAAAATCCTTAAGTTATAGAATTCGACCTTATTCTTATTAAGTAATGTTATTAAGCATATATTGATAACTCATAACTGACCCACTAACAACATGTTGACTATTACACATTGTTTAGCCCAAGATAACCTTGACACACAGAACAGGGTATCTCGAGGTAGTTATTGAGGAATCGATGTATATGCTAAAGACTAGAGTATGTAGAACAATAACATAAACATCACAGTTAGATTATAATATATATAGTTATGTAGGACATTCATATTCAGTTACATATAGTTATATCATAATTATTCATATAAGATATTGATGTAAGACTGTACTATTATTATGTAGAGCAAGACTTCAAGTCGTTATGGCGTCGAGCTCTACAATTAAGTAAAGTAACCCTTTCGTAAGTGATGTGTTTCCATCCCCTATACCTTCACCAGGACCACGGGTCAGGTTAGGGCAAACCGCCCAACGTTAAGACCCATTTTAACATTACATGGCGATCTATGACAGTCCTCTTCCTTACAGAGGTGATCCCTTGTATCCACTTTTGGTTCCAATAATATTTAGACAGGCATATTTTTATTTCTGATTTGCTTTGCTCTAATGATGGCTACTTGTTAGCTGAAAGGTCCCCAGTGCTTTAAAAGTATTTTTAGTGAATAAGGATGATTGTTTTTTTATTTCTAGTGTGTCCAGTGTGGACTCTTTTATAGTTTATTGTTCTGTTATTTATCAATAACCATTTTTGACATATATTACATTGGAAATGCCCTAGGGCGTTATGAACGTAAGACACTTTCCGAACAAGAGTAACACCCCCCTGGGAGGATTTTAGTTTTGGTTGTTTTTGCCAAGTCAAAATCAAGTGTAATTGAGTCATTCATAAAATGTTATGTACTTACTAAGTCTAATTGCTTGAATAATCTTAGTAACGGTTTCCGCTCGGAATTGTAGATAATTAAACTTGGAAAAAGATTGTTACATCTAATGGCGCAAATCGATTATTTTACTCGAGAGGTTTCGCGACACGCGATGAGATTATTTCCATTCCTTTATCTTGTATTAATCGGATATATTGAAGGATTATTATCGACAATGGAGCTGATAATTTGATGTCCAATTATATCTAATCCTTGTAGTAGACGTGTATATTTCTCTGACAGATATTTTTCAATAATTATTTGAATATCGACTAATTCGAGTGACCACACAAGATTGCTTTTTCTTGCTCGGATCTAAATTAGATAATCATTTACTTATGTCCTTTCTCTTGTCTTTAATCCGTATCTAGTTTGTCAAGTTAATGGTCAAATTGTTTTATATCGTTCTTTAAGGCTTGTTTAACCTAGCAATGATCCACGTGGTTACGTAGTATTCCGTATCATCCTTTCTTGACTTTCCTTTTTAGAAACTACGATCACTATTACAGTCTACTATATTCAGTAAGCTATTATCTAATTGTTCTCTTGCAGATTTCTAAATTAACTCACTCCCTGTCTTTGAGACCAACATCGTTTTTATATAATTTGTTGTATACATTGTCATAACTTCAATAAGTAAATATTCTCTTTCAGATTTTGATATTGCATTTCACGGGCTCTTCAAAATTTCAATTTTTTTAAATAATTTTGAATATAACATAATCAGTTGGGGGATTATTCTGATTATGCCTGCTGATTCAGTTATTTGTCTCTTGAACTTGTGGCCAAGGTATTGTCTATATTTCAGAGTTTAAACGATCGAGACATCTCCATCCTTTTTTCCGTGCTGTGTTTCAGAGGGAAAGAGGCCCCACGTTGGATGCCACAGTAAGGTTTTGAAGACTCCTTTTGTGTCTTATGATCCCAACTAGATCACTAGGATATTTTACACTCAGTGCTCGTAGTGATACGGGTTCTTAAATTCTTGATTGATCGGAATACCATGATAATCGACATCCTTTGTTTCGAAAAAAAATAATTAATTCAGCACCAGCAATAAGACCTGCTCTACAACCAGCATGATGTAGGATATACATAGCATTTTCAAATTTGACGCTAGAATCTTGCGAAGAATGACCTACAGTTCCATCTTTGATGATCCAAGTTTGTCTTCGACCTAGACATTAAGGGACTGCCATGCCCTCCCTCAACAATAATAAGTCACCCAAATAGATCACATTCGGAAATAATTCAATGGCGTTCCAGGATCAAGTTTCTTGGCAAGTATGTTTATGAGCACTCTAGCAAGAAGAAAAATCTTCACCTATTTATGGGATATGATGCAAACTCCCACCATTTGGTCGATGTCGTTAAGCACCAATATGAATCAAAGAGGTGAGTAGCTCTTTTATTATACAGGGTGAACCAGGGTTAAACCGCCAAACATTTACCCTAACTTTATTCGTTTTCGAGATACTGAGTTTTTAGAAAAAAATAGTTTTTAATTATTTACTCTGTAAGTTTGGATTTGTCAAAACTAACGATGCGCGCGGCTTAAGTCATTGAGAGAGGTCAGAGCTGCGCTGCCGAGGAGACAACACACGATAATACGCATAGATAACTCTACTACCGTAGAATGAAATATCTTACGGTAGGGGCCAAAGCTGTCATGGCCGGCGAAAGTATTTTGCTTCCAAAACACGGAAGGGCACGTCAAGTATACGAAATTAATAGAAATTATAATGCGCATGCGATTGTTATTGTTGTTCAATAGTAGCCATTTTTAATTCATTTGTGCGACTTGTTGCTTGCTATCATATACGCTATTTCTATAATATTATTTTTGCATAATATCTATCATGGGAAAACACGATTGTGCTATACGCAATTGTCAGCCACTTCAGAACCATAAACGCTACAGATTTCCGAATCCCAATATGGACTTATTGAATTTATGGCTGAAGTTTCTGAATCTGGTTCTTCTGAAGTTTACTCCCGACAATATATACACCAATTACCGGGTGTGCTCAAGACATTTTTCACCAGAAGATATTGGACCAAATCATGCTTAGAAGAAAGATGCAGTCCCGACGCTTTTTCTGCCAACTCAGGTTAATGATTGTTTTTTAGGTGCAGAACTCGATTTGCGAAATGGAATCAGGAAACATATTGAATCAGGCAACATCAACTCCATTTCTGTTGAAGATACTGTAGAAGTAGAACGAAAGCAGCCCAATATATTTTCAAGTACGAGTAACAATGAAGCTATTGCACCTCAACAGCTAACACCGTCACGAGTCTCACGACCAAAGTCAGGTAAAATAAACATTGTGCTATAAACGAATAGCAAAAAACGATGCTGAAGTATCATGTACACACATAGTATGGCAATTATTATGAATCTGAAGTAGGCTAGTTGGGGTAAACATAAACAGGGGCAATTGCAAACACGTTCAATTACATTTGAATGTGGCGCCTACGAATGCCCAGTTAAATTAAAAGTCGGGGTAATAGTAAACGGATTTTTGGGGGAACTGTGAACACTTAAATTGTTTGGGGGAAATTGTAAACACAATTTGTTTTTTTCCCTTTCAGAAATACGATGGTGAGAAACTAACAAAGAAAACAGAAAGATAGTCAAAGATATTCGGAAGCAGATCTCGTTAATGCTGTAAAAGATGTGCAGACCAAAAGTAAAACCTTCAGGCAAGCACAACAGGCCTACAATGTTCCCATTGCTGTCATTTACCACAGAATAAAAGGTAGAAAAAATCCCATTACTGTTTTGAAAGCAGGTCGCCGGCCTGCCTTACCTGCCGATGTAGAAGACACCATTGTTGTGTAGTTTGGTTGGCGAATATGTAACATTAATGGATTTGAAAACTCCTTTCAAAAATAACGAACCTTTACATGATTGGTATCTAGGATTTATGAAAAGGCATCCACATTTATCATTTAAGAAGCCTGAGCATCTACAGAAGATCCGAAAAGACGCCAGAGATCCGTTCGTTGTCTATGACTTTTATCAAAAGGTTCATGATCTAATGAGTGAAAAATTAGTCGACCATCCGAATAAATCGTGATTCGTTTTCAATGCAGACGAGTCTGGATTTAGTAGTGATCCCTCTAGAGTAAGAGCGATTGGGGAAAAATGAAAAGTTCTAAGTCTAGTTTCGGGGGGCTCAGGAAGAGAGTCAACAACAGTATTGGCTTGCATTGCTGCAGACGGCACTTATCTCCCCCCATTTATTGTGTTCAAAGGGGGAGCGATCCTAGCACGTTGGACGTCCGAAAAGGCATTTCCAGGCACGTTATATGGAGCATCGAAAAACGGATGGATGGAGGAGCCTCACTTCTACCATTGGCTTGTGACATCTTTCATTCCAGAGGTGGAAATTCGCAGACTTACGCATACCCAACCTGATCAAACAGCTATCCTACTGTTTGACGGCCACTGCAGTCATGTAAGCGTTCGCATTGTAAATGCTGCTATCCAAAACAACATAGTACACTTTAGATTTCCGAATCACTTGACTGATAGGATACAGCCTTTGGACAAGTGTGTTTTCGGCCCGGTAAAAATCAAATGGGATAAAATATTAGTAGCCCATGGCAAGTCTGAAATGTGCAAATCATCGGGTAGGCTAAGAAAACAAAAATTTGTGGAGTTACTAGCCGATGTTTGGAGAGATGGTATAACAGTAGCAAACATCATATCAGGGTTTGAAAATACTGGTATATTTCCTATCAACTCTGCAATGTTTTCTAAAGAGTTCTTTGATCCCATAAAACTGAAAATGTACAAGCAGAGCATTGAATCTGTATCCTTGGGGATACAATCTTCTGCTGAACATATTGAACCTACTCCGGCAACATCCTTTATAGAGCAGAAAGGTCATATTCCTGCACCATACCCAAAGAAGATCCCACCGAAGATGACTCCAGAGAAAGAAGTCTTCAAATTCACAAGTTGTTTCCCAACAGCCCAAACAACATTCTCCGAACCGCATTATTGAGATATTCCGTCAAAAGTTGCAGGAAGCATTTAATAATACAGCGTCAGATGTTGTTGCCAGTGTCCCTTCAGGAAAAGTCGTTCCACGTTTGAAACAGTCTACTTACGGAGAAGTCTCAACAACTCCTGAAGTTTTAAGGAAAATAGAAGATGCCGAGGAAAAGAAGATCAAAGGAAATGTGGCCAAGAAACCTCGAAAAATGGAAAAGAGCACACGTGCAAAGAAAGAAGGAAAAAACCTTAAAATTCACTCCGTCTGATTCTGAAAGTGAGGAAGACATGAATTTATTTGACGAATATGAGAAAGACTACGAAGATTTACCACCGATCACGTTGATCAATGAAAAATCCTGAAAAGAATTGAAATCTGTGGTTTATGGAGAGGTGAAGTGGGACGACTTACAGGAAGACACTTTCATTCTAGCGAAATTCACTGCGATAGGCAAGAGCTCCATTGAATATAAATATGTTTGCGTGGATGACGATGATGATGAAATTGCTTTTGTTGGGCTAAAGTCACTCGACAAAACCTGTTCTGACTTCTACATCAACGATCTGAACGTATCTTACATTACGATTGATGAGTGGCTGCTATTCTTCCTAAGCCCGCTTCAAAATTTGTGGGACGTAAAGTGATTTACTCATTTCCTGGAATTACTTATTTAAACCTTTATACTTAAGAGTAGAATAAATTCATGTCTTACAAAGTATTTTATTTCAATATCCTTGGGGCAATTGTAAATATTACTCGAAATATCGTCAGTTGAAGAACGAAAACTTATCGATTTCGTTCTATGTTCACAAATACCCCATAATATTAAATAGAAGTCATATTAACGACAAACACTATCTTTACGATTTCCCCCAAATTTCAAAAAGTATTCTTTTTCTTGGGTAATTGTGAACATCTTATATTTCGATGAATTCTCTAACCATATTTTTGCTATGCCAAGTACATATACACAACCCTCCAAAATAACTCCACCTAAAAAAATTATGTGGTAAATATTTAACTTTAGATTTTACCAACTTCAAAATTTTTTGTAAAAATCGTTTACCATTACCCCAACTAACCCTACTTATGTATGTCCTTAAAATATGTGTTTATATTTGTTTGTAGGGAAGGGATTATTGCACCAAGTGAATGTTTGAAAAATCTTTGAAATTACACCAAAGACTATCATTTCTCTTACCCAAGCATTTTAAAATTTTAAAACCTTTGGAAGCTGCACCGGTCATATGTAGCGGGATATACAGGATGTCCCAGGTTTTAGTCGGGGAACTTCAACAGCCGATAGAAAATTTGATTTTGAGAAAAAAATTCCTAATAACATATATGCACAGACGCTTAGTTTTTGAGATGGGTGTTGAAATTGATAAAAAAATTTCGTTTTTTGCGAATATCTCCGGAACCGTTTATCGTACAGAAAACAGCATTCGCAAACATTTTATACTCATAGTAAGCTATGTTCGATGTGATAAAAAAAATTTTTTTACTCATAATTGGTGAAGATTTTGAAGGGGTAGTTGGTGTTTTTCTCCCCAACTTCTACGCCACTGGAAAAAGTACGGTTTTGAGACAACCATTTGAACCGCTAATGTTTTCTACACAAAAAAGGTACTCTTGGTCATAAGCTCTACAGTTGACCGTTTTCGAGAAAAATCAACTTTCATGTTGAAAAACATGGTCAATTTTTTGGTTTTGTTACTTGTTCTAACGTTTGAATAAATTTTGTTTAATTAGTAAGAATTGACCATGTTTTTCAACATAAAAGTTGATTTTTCTCGAAAACGGTCTACTTTAGAGCTTATGGCCAAGATTACCTTTTTTGTGTAGAAAACATTAGCGGTTCAAACGGTTGTCTCAAAACCGTACTTTTTCCAGTGGCGTAGAAGTTGGGGAGAAAAACACCAACTACCCCTTCAAAATCTTCACCAATTATGACTAAAAAAAATTTTTTTATCACACAGAACATAGCTTACTATGAGTAGAAAATGCTTGCAAAAGCTGTTTTCTGTACGATAAACGGTTCCGGAGATATTCGCAAAAAACGAAATTTTTTTTATCAATTTCAACACCCTGTATCTCAAAAACTAAGCGTCTGTGCATATATGTTATGAGGAATTTTTTTCTCAAAATCAAATTTTCTATCGACTGTTGAAGTTCCCCGACTAAAACCTGAGACACCGTATAGTAAAAAATGAAAACTAAAATCGCCTATAATTGTATAGTTTGTAAATACAATGTATTAAGAAGAGAAGGGGAAAATTACGATTTTAACTTGTTAATTAGATCTAGGGAATATGTTGGACAACAAGTTGAAAGGTTAAAGTACTGCAATTTTGAATTCAAAAAAAATTTGCTAATGTGCTATATATAATATTCTGTTATTTATGCTACCAAAAATTGCCCACACTAAAAATATTTTGGAAAAAATAACAAACATTATTAAAGTATCAGTGAATTCTAAGTTCATGTTGGAGAATTCTGTTATTAAACATTTTTCCCGGCTTGTAATATTCAATTATTTTAATGGGGCGAACAATATTATAACAGGAAAAGTTAATAGAATTCTACCACCAAACTGTTCTTCATTTATATCAACAGGCTAAAGAAACTTATTTGAAGGCCAAGGTACGACTGCGAGTTGATAAGAACATAATTTGTATATTTTATGTATTTTTGTTTTAACCCATTGTAATTAGTCTCGATATTTATTTGTATTTATATGTATATTTTATGTATTTCTTTTTCAGCACGTTGAATGCCAACAGCAAAAAACTTAACTAAAAAAATTAGCTCATTTTCACACCAAAATCGTGAAAATTACCTTGGCCTGTTAAGTCATTTCTATTGTTTTGATGTTTAACTGTATCTATATGTATATTTTATATTTTTCTGTTTTAACTCTTATATTGAACAAAAACTATTGGTAAAAACTATCGACTTTCATTTCCTACTTAAATTGTTAGAAAACAAAATTTGCAGTTATGTGCTGTGTAACTTGATTCGAATTTCCCTCCAAACCATCATTTAGTAGGCTTCCATACCGCGCGCGGCGCTCTCACCGCGGTTTCGGCACCTAACACGGAACATTTCATTCTACGGAGTAGAGTTATCTATGGTAGTACGTTATTGTCACTTGATTAGTAAACAGTGCCTGTACTTGTCGTTGACCCGCCATTGTTATTGTGTATATAAATTATATAACTTGTTGTAGACAAGTATAACTGTGAAACTATGTACTTGTTGTTGATTAAGGTATTTTGTAATTTATAAATATGTTTTGTGTATGTTCTAAAGTGTTATAGTAAAACTTCCAATATTTACTCGCATCAACAGCTGTACTGTATCCAGGAGAAACCAAAACGGTTCCGCAAGTCTTGATTTCAGACTGACAACTCAAAAACCTTTTGGCTTATTTTGATAAAACTTGGCCTGGTTAATTGTGGTAATAAGGGTCTTCTTCTAATGTAATAAGAATAAAATTATTAATTCCAGTGGCGTCCCTGAGAGTAATCTAATTGATATTAGGACAAATCATTATAGGCCACTGTTTTTTATATGTTTATTTTTATAGATTAAGCAACTAAAAATATAATTTTTTTCGTGTCTCGCTTCGCTTTGAGACCCTGCATGTAACAGGTTAAATTTCATTTCACCAAAAATCAGATCAAAGGTAGCCGGGCAAAATCTCGACAACAATTGAGGGTTTGTTTGTGTCAAAGTTTGACAGCTTGTGGCATGTTCATTGATTAATACGAGTTTTGATTAATTTTAGATGCGTTTACGCGTAATCTGCGGAATCGAAAATGATTTGTCCTAATGTCAATTAGATTGCCGCCTGGGACGTCACTGGAATTAATAATTTTGTTCTAATTACATTAGAAGCAAATAAGCATGCAAAGTTGTATCAAAATCAGCGAAAAGGTTTTCAAGTAGGTAATTAACAAAAAAGTCGATTTTTCTAAAAACTTTGACAGCCTGTATCTCGTATGAATTAACAGAGGCATCTAACCGTTCAATAGGAAATCGATAATTGAAATTAGTAGTCCTCGTCGTCGCACGGCGCGCGATTCGCAAGTAAAGGGTGGTAGCGAAAACGGAAATTGAAATATTCCATTCGTTTTGTGGAATTGTACAAGGTAAGTCAAAATTTAACTGTCCTTTGTTTTTTTGGTAATAATCAATCTACCGTTGAGAATTGTTAATCAGGAACTATTTAATTAAATTGATATCTTTCACATATTTGGGATATGTACAGTCTCTGAATGTAACGATTTTCAACAGAAATAATTCTTGACGAACCTCTTACATTTCATGGCGATTCACCTTATTATCTAGCATAATTCTGAGATAATTTTTTGCATCATTGGGTATTTTCTTAATCTTTATACAAACCAGTCCAGGTCCTGATGGCGTTCCACCTATTCTTCTCAAAACTTGTTCATTTGTACTCTCCAGACCATTACATAAAATGTTCAATAGATCCCTCGTCGAAGGTAAATTTGCTGATATTTGGAAAACTAGTTTTGTTACACCCATATTCAAATCTGGTGACCGTGAGAATATAAAAAACTACCGCCCAATCTCCATTCTGTCATCGATTCCAAAAGTATTTGAAAGTTTAGTAACTGATCAACTCACTGCTAGTTTAAGACATCATATTATGGCTGAACAACATGGCTTCATAAGTGGTCGCTCAGTTGAAACTAACTTGTTAGTATACATGAATTAGATTGTTGATGCTTTGGAGGATGGGTATCAGGTAGATGCTATTTATACTGATTTTTCCAAGGCATTCGATAGGGTAAGTCATTCTATACTTCTTTCTAAGGTTTTATCACTTGGCATATACGGCCCAATACTTTCTTGGATTAAGAGCTATCTTTCCAATCGTTCGCAAATAGTTCGAATAAAAAATAACTACTCCAAGGTAATAAATGTCCACTCTGGAGTTCCTCAGGGCTCACATCTTGGTCCATTACTTTTTTTACTTTTTATTAATGATATCAAGGATGTTTTCCCTTGTGATATCAAGTTCTTACTATTTGCGGACGACTTGAAAATATTTTTCAAAGTAAAATCTGTAGATCAATGTTTATTGATACAAAAAGCTTTAGATAACATGTCGAACTGGTGCACTATTAACAAAATGGAATTTAATATTTCAAAATGCAATATTATGAGATTTCATCATCTGAGAAGTCCCATTACTTACAATTATCGAATTAATGGTACATCGTTGGACAGTAAATTAAATGTTAGAGATTTGGGCGTGATTTTTGAAACATCTGTAAGTTTTGTCCCTCATATTAACCATATTATTGGCAAATCTCTTAAGATGTTGGGATTTAAAAAAAAATTGACTGTTGATTTCAGAAATATTAATGCTTTGAAAACTTTATATTTTTCTCTTGTCAGGTCACATCTTGATTTCTGCTGGACCGTCTGGTGTCCTTACTATAACGTTCATTCCTACAATATTGAAAAGGTCCAGCATAAATTTTTGAGATATTTGGCTTCCAAAAGTGGAATACGTTATGCCAAGTGGAACTGTGATTATAACTTTCTTGAATTTATTTTTAACATTGTTCCACTTACTGTGAGAAGATTACACTTCGATCTTAAACTACTTTTTAAGTCTATTAATAATATAATTTCTTGCGAAGTTATCTCACTTTACTTTAGAGCTAACTTTCACAATCCCAAACGTCTTACACGTCAAACTGTGAATTCAACTCAAATTTTTTATGTTCCCTCCTGTACAACAAATTATTCTTTTTACTCTCCACTTAAACGCATAATGAGAAATGCCAATCAGTATACCAAACTTGAGGATTTAACTTCCCTTTCTAGTACATCCTTTAATCTGAAACTTCCTCGTTCTATTTAATTTTTAGTTATATTGTATATGTTTGTGCACAACAAGTATAGTATTGTTATTTTTGATAATTTTATTTCAAAATAATTATATGTATTTGTTTTTTTTTCTTTTTTCTCAACTGTGAAAATGAAATGTATTTTTCGTTTGAAAATAAATAAATAAATAAAATAATTTAACGAGTCGTAGGCAGACTGGTGATATAGTATTTTTACTCTTCGTGTTTAACCCAACAATTTGCACGTGTTCGTGTTGCGTGAATGTGAGATTCACCATTTTTGAGCTGGTACATTAAGTACACAGGGTTATGTCTGATTAGACTTATAGGTTTGGTTGAATATTGTTCTGGGTGGACACAGAAGTAGGGAACTCAATTACTGCTTTTTGAGATCTTAATTAATACCACTGTCACGCTTGTTCAAGTTATTGTATAAATTGCAAACCCCAATTCCTTTGTACGAATGAAATCAAGTAAATCAGTTTTTTTTATGCTAAGTGACAAATTCTAACTTATTAATTATAATTCTTTTCAGCAACTATCTTTATTTTACAAATTTAAAATATCAATTGTAGTAACTTAATTCTTTTCAGATTTCCTTCGGATTGATTGATTGTAATAATATTCTCTTCGAGATTTCAATATTGTTTATATAGTCTTTATACAGTTTGGGAGATAACATAATCAGTAGTGGAATCGTATGGTTATTCCTACTGATTGTGTTACAAGTCCCTCGAACTTATGCCAAGGTACTGTTCGTTTTTTTTGTATTTACAGGGTCTGAACGATTGAGGTACCTCTGCCCTTTTGCCCGTGACGGTTTAGGGAATTTCCTGGCAGAGCCGACATCCAGCTCCTTCAAGTTCCAAGGACGGTAACATTTTTTATTTTGAATAACCATATTTTCATTTCACTGATTTTTGTTATCCAACTGAATTTGTGTTTCACAAATTTTTTTTTTATTAATCGAACTCAAAGGTTCACATCTAATTTTGTATTTGATAACTAAATTTATATTTCTTTCATACCTTTGATATTGTGATTGTAACCAAAGGTTTCTAATCTTTATATTTCATATAATTCAAATTTCAATTTTAATTTACATTATACTTAATCATTTTGTTCAATACAAGAATTGTATATCATTTTAATTGTATTCAAATTTATACTAGGAATAAAATCAAATTGTTAAGTTGGACTTTGTCTTATTTTTCTGAATAACCATCAACTTTTACCCACCTGGAAGTGCCTGGATTCTTGACTGTGGATTCTTTATAGTTTTGTTTATTCTAAAGCAGTTGGCGCTCAGGCAATCCATAAAGTCTAGAATCACATGACACGTTTCACTACGAGCCCTGAGAATAAATAATCTTATTGAGCTAGTTGGGGCAACTTATCACTACTGATCCTCAGGGACAGAGTGATCCGTTTCACTGACGCCCAGCGTCCGTTTCACACTAACAAACAAGAGATACTTGATCTAACTATCAGCCCTAGCTTTTTCCCCATCAAGATTACCAATTACTGGAAGGTATCTACTGAACCATGTTCAGACTACAGGCTTATCATGTTTGATATGTGGTGTTAGTAGCCAGACGCTTTGTATTGTAAGATAGACAGACCAGAAAAACATGTGCGGCTTGGGAAACTGTCAACAGTCAGTTAGTCCACTCTACAGGTGTACCGGTATGTGTCGGGAGTTAAGGGAGATAAGGGATACAGGCGTTATAAATCACGCTCATTCTGTTCCAGGTTGGTTATACATCCGGTGGATTCTTTATCGCACTTATTCAACACACCGGGCTATTTATACACAATATGTATCTAGCATACTGTTGACAAGCTTTATGAACTTCAATGACGAAACATACTACAAAATTGTACAAGTTTTATATCATGGGATTTACCAAACAATTATATCATTAATGAGAACTAATAAACTTATATGTCATCACGGAGTGTAAACACATCTGATTTACATATTTGACTAATTTTTTCTCAATATACTTTTCATAAGAATATATCAGTTATTTTGTTTGAACCTTAATAAGATGGATATTTTTTGGAGATCTGCTGTTGAACGAAGACTTGCCGCCAGTAATGTGCATAACCTAACATTATGACTTCATGAAGAATTAACGTAATATATACCGTGAAAATTACCAGTATATAACATGAACTTGTCCTACATGCGATTTGTTGCGTTCGTTGGAGGTGAAATTTCCATGGTCCTGCAAACCCAACCTGCTATATCTACATTCTCAGCCTCTGATTTGCGAATCCAGTTGTGGTTCTAAAAAAAAGAATATTGTAATTAATCTTTGAGGTATTTTAATCGTATGACCACTGTTGGTGGTCAGTTATAACTGGGAAGTAACGCATTTATAAAAATATGATATCCTTGAATTTGATAATGTATGAAGAGCATAAAACGAATTTTTCACCCAATACGGGGTGTTTCAAAAAAAGGTGGTCTCGTTGCTAGGATAGGTAGAATACTGAAAAATAAGAGGGGTTTGCTTAGTAATAAATGTTCTAAACGGCATCCGTATTGAAGATACGTTGTAAAAAGAAAATGTTCAACACATTTTTTACGATTATGTCGAAACTACTGGCAACATTGTAATGAAATTTTGTATGAATATGTTTTGGAAGCTGACACATCGCATGGATTTATGTTTATATCTGACTCTCATAGAGGGCGCTAATTACATAGTTCGTACCGAGTAGTTTTAAGCATAACATTTTTGAGGTTAGATTTTCTAATCCAAATTTTAGGTGAAATTAAACATCATTCAATTTTACACCAAAAAGGTACTCATGGTAAAACTCGATACTGTATACTGTTTTCGGAATATTTTGATTTGAAAATGATGAAGTAATAACTGATGCTGGTATAAATTAAAAAACAATTACCAATTTATTAAAAACGAAAAACAATAACATTATTCTAATGCCAAAGTTATTAATTAAACAAAGAATCTTGAGAAGAAAATTTAAATAAATTTGAATAAAAACATTTTAATCCTTTGGTTTACAGTTTAGTATGTTAAGGAAAAAGTATATTCTACAGGTCACGTCAAGAGTTGCAAGACAGAATTGAACTTCACTTCAATGACCTCATAGCTGATCCTCAACCGTTTAGAAAATTGATGCATTCTTTAGAAAAAAGGTTAAAATTGAGTATTCGTGAAAACGGAGGACATTTTGAACACTAAGTCTAACTGATTGAATATTTCATGTTTTTATTCAATTTATTTTAAATTTCTTGTTGTGATTATTTGTTTAATTAATAATTTTATCTTCAGAATAATGTTATTGTTTTCGGTTTTTAATAAATAGGTAATTATTTTTGCTTTATACCAGCATCAGTTATTACTTCATCATTTTCAAATCAAAATATACCGAAAACAGTAAACAGTATCGAGTTTTACCAAGATTACCTTTTTGGTGTTTAATTGAATTACGTTTAATTTCACCAAGATTTGGATTAAAAAATCTAACCTCAAGAAATTTATGTTTAAAACTACTCGGTACAAACAGTGTAATTAGCGCCCTCTATGAGAGTCAGATATAGAAATAAATTCATGCAATATGTCAGCTTCCAGAACATATTCATACAAAATGTCATTACAATGTTGCCAGTAGTTTCAACATAATCGTGAAAAATGTGTTTAAATTTTTTTTTACAACACTGTCCCTGTATCTTCAATACGGATGCAGTTTTGAAAATTTTTTACTAAGCGAACCCCACTTATGTTTCAGTGCTCTACCTATCCTAGCAGCGGGGTCACCTTTTTTTGGAACAGCCTGTATACTTGTAATAATAGGAGGCTGTGCCACTTCTAATGGTCGCAACAGTATCGTATCGTGAAAAGACGCAATAATGTTAGCATTATTTATATATTATATTAAAATTAAATTTTCTAAATTATAAAGATAATTTAACATAGAATATAAAAATAATTGAACGTAAAACATTGTGGCATAGGCGGGATTCGAACCCACGATCCTGGATGTCTAGTCCAGCGTGTTTACCAATTTACACCACTTTAGTCCCGTATTTTAATGTAAATATAAACCTCTGAAAGGATAGTAGATCATTGATGAACACAATGCGATTTGATGCTCCGGTATAGATCAATTATTCACGCATATTCATCTAAAGTGCAATCGTTTGAATTGAGAAGCATAGGTATGAGTATTACTATGATTGGTAATTACTCTGACAGTGCTCATTCAGTGACAGCATCCCGGTTCTTATATATTTCAATAGAACTGACTGAGAAATGTTCTGGTTATGTATAAACATGTTTAAGGTTTCTGTGCCTAATTGTACACAATTTCGTGCAAGTACATTAAGAGATATAGAATTAAATTTTCAGAATTATGAAGATAACTTAGATAATTAAACATAGGATTATAAAAATATAAACGTAAAATATTGAACTATAGGCGGAATTCGAACCCACATTCCTGGATGTCTAGTTCATCGTGTTTACCTATTTGGTACTTTGGTCCCGTCAGAGTCTTATATTTTATGTGAATATAAACCTCTGAAAGTATAGTGGATCATTGAATGAAGTTTAGATGAATATGCTTGAATAATTGATATATAGCGGACCATCGAATCGCATTATGTTCGTTATGTTGATAAGTATCTTAAATGGGACCATCATGTCATTTATCTGAGTAATATTTGGTGGTGTGATTAATCCGTTGTGGAATAATCGCATGGGGCGGGTTGTATAATAATTCATCAGAAATTCTAAATATTAGTCACAACTACATTTCAAAAGTTATTAAACACAATTCTAAATTATTTCCCAGGAACATTTATACTCGGAAGAAATTTGAAATGTGAGAAACTTGTACACTCATACTGTATGTAAGTTTTTCTACCAAAAAGAGAAATATAAAAGTCACACTTATCATACACGTTTATCTAGAAACACTGCATATAAACAAATCAGCATCCCTACATGCACCCAATCTAAAACACAAAGAACATTTCTAATATTGAAACACTTTTCTAAAACTTCTAACGATTAATTTTCCAAATGCATAAGAAATTCTCATCCTTTTTACTGACTGAAGGTAGGATGAAAGGATGAAGAGAAAAACTGTTTTTGTTAATCACTTTATTTTAATTTGATTTTGAATGTATTATGGATATATCACAATTAGAAATTTAATACTAATGTAATTTTAATTTTATTTTCAATTTATTTTCAATAATAATATATGTTCATTTACTTACACATACAAAAGTTACTTTATTGTAACATTTAGGTGTAACTCATTATTCACATGAGATATATTATTATATTATATTATTAGTTTTTAAATGTACACAAATACTAATGTATACAGAATGGCTCAGTTTATATTATCAGGATTTCACCAGCCAATAGTTCATCGAAAAATAAAGGTAGTTTGTATAATAAACTATGGTCGAATTTTGTTTCCTTTTTGATGTACGGGTGTTAAAGAAAATGAATAATTTTAAATAATTTGTTATAAATTAATAATGAAGAAAGGTAGCCTGCTGAAATTTTGCACAGATCTTTTTCTTTGTATTCTTCATTGAATAGTGGTTGTAATTATTTTCTTTACAACACAGAGGCGTGCGAACGGGTTTCCTCTAAAATACATTATTCAATGAAACGTACGCCACTGTTTTTTTTAGAAAAGCAACTGCAGAGAGGATTTGTCATTCAATTTAGAACCTTTTTTGTACCTTACACTTTTTTGGTAACTCAACTCAAAACAAAAAAAACTTGAAAAAGAATTATGTGACCAATTACTGAATTTGTGAATAAAAAAACTTATCCACTGAGTTTAAAATAAATTTATTTTGCTTTAAGGGAGAACAATATTAAGCATACTTCAAATATCAACTACACAAGATTCACAATTAAATTAAATAAGGTAAGAACTGTTCGAAATGGGAACGATTTTGCTGGATGCACAATCGACAGCGTCTTTTGATGGAATGGTTTAAATTTAGTAAAATATCATTATTAATATTTGCATAAGCATTCTGAATTCTAAGGAGTTGTTCCTCCCGGGTAGGCACTGGGGTCGCATAGACGGTATCTTTAAGATAACTCCATGGATAAAAATTTAAAGTTAAATCCAGTGATCGCGGAGGCCAAGCAACGGGACCCCAACGACCAATCCATCGTCCCACAAAACGTCCATCAAGCCACTGACGAACATTTCGGCCAAAATGAGCTGGGCATCAATCAAGATGGAACCAATATTACCTTCGCATAACAAGAGGAATTTCATCCCACATATTGAGACTCTCTGTCTTCGAAAACTCTAAGAAGTTTAGGGAATTAAGGCGGTCCGGTAGTACGTAAGGGCCAAAGATATTGCTATTGTAAATCCCGATCCAAACACTATTACTAAACTCGTTTTGAAAATTATGTGGCCTAGTTTCGTGGGGGTTTTCATGTGCCCACACATGTTAATTGTGGAAGTTAACTATTCCTCTTCGAGTAAAACATGACTCGTCTGTCCATAACATATTGTTAATGAAATTCTCATCATTTTGATCAACGTCGAAAAGCCATTGACAAAATGCAATTTTCATCCCCTGGATGCAATCCCTGAACTGGTTATAGATGAAAAGGTCGTCTATGATCTCTTCTTAATACTCGTAAAATAGCTGTTTTTGGAATTCTAAGAGTTCTCGAAACTCTTCTCTGACTTGTTCTAGGATCTCTGTTAAATTCAAGCAAGATGCGATTGTTTCTTATTACCTCGTTGGCGATACGATGATTGGAATTTCTAGATGTAAATTTCAATCCTTGAGTAACAAATTGACGGTGCACATTTACAAATACATTATGTTATGGCTTTCGCCTTTTTGGAAATCGCAAGCGATATTCTTGATTAGAAAAACGAAAAGGCATTTTAATATTCATACTTACGTGCACAATTTTTATAATTCAAACGTAACTTGTTTTCTTATAACACAGATCACTCATGGATTGACAGTAACAAGTTAAGCCAAAATGCAAATTGCAAACTGTCATAGGCTGATTTAGAAGTAAAATGTATGTTGTTGTTTGGATTTGTTTATCTACTATGTTTATTTATTATTTATTTTTTTAATAACCGAAATTGATAATAAACTTAAAAGCCTCAAACATGTGTAAAAAGAAAAATTAGCGCGCTTTTAAAAAAATCAGAATTTATGTAATACGAAAAAACGTTATTAGTGATAACGCTTTTTAAAGTTTTTTTTTGTTTCAAGTTGAGTTATCAAAAAATTGTACGATACAAGAAAGGTTCTAAATTGAATGGCAAATCCTCCCTGCAGTTGATGTTCTAAAAAAAAAGAGTGGCATATGTTATTGAATAATGTATTTTTGAGGAAACCCGTTCGCACGCCTCTGTTGTAAATGAAATCATTACAGCTCCTATTCAATGAAGGATACAAAGAAAAAGATTTGTGCAAAATTTCAGGGAGCTACCTTTTTTCATTATTAATTTATAACAAATTATTTAAAATAATTCATTTTCTTTAACACCCTGTACATCAAAAAGGAAACAAAATTCGACCATAGTTTATTATACAAACTACCCTTATTTTTCGATAAACTATTGGCTGGTGAAATCCTGTTGATATAAACTTGACCATCATGTATATAAAATGAAATGAAATCTTTCAGCTACTACGAGTATTAACGTTAGTACCTCCTCTACCACAATTGAGAAACAAGGAAACATTCGAACTCTCGTTCCTTGAATTACTAAACAAAAAGAAGTAATGAAGCTTTGATACTGTTTCAGAAAATTTCTACTACATTTGTTACCTGCAATTTAGTATGATCAGAGGCATGATCAATTGCCTTTAGTAGTTCAGAAGAAGTGCTTGGCTCATGTAATGTATTGTCACTGTCTTCTGTTTGGGTAGCAGAGTCAGAGAGTCTTTTCTGATTTCTATATTTTTTCAGAAGAACGGGGTCAAACTCGTCCTCTTATAGCATCTACGGGGCAAAGGCCAGTTGATACAAAACCTGAAATTATGTTGGCAGGAATTATTCCTGATATCCAGACGTCTTTTAGTAGTTCAGAGAATTGTGCCTTTGTAATTCTTCCAGAAGATATCCCCATCTGTGTTTTCCCATATTCAACCAACAATTTGTCCCATTTGGTTTTAACGAGACCAAAGACACATTTATCAAGTGGCTGTATTCGATCTGTAAGATGACTAGGTAATTTTACTAGTTGTACATGCCCCATCAGCAGTGGCGGATCCAGGGGGGGGGTCACGGGGGTCATGACACCCCCAATGATGAACAAAAACTGCCCAATGTACTTTTAAAGACACCTCTCCGGAGAAAAAAGTCTGGATGCATGTCTGAGAGTGACCAGTGACCCCCCCCCCCAAAACAAAAGTCTGGATCCGCGCCTGCCCATCAGTGCGTTTTCTACAATGCGAACACTGATATGGCTGCAGTGACCGTCATAGAATAGTACAGCGGTCTGGTTAGGCAATCCCTTGCTTTCACGAAGTTTCTTTACATGTGGAATGAAGGCTTTACAGAACCACATGAAAAAATATGGCTCCTCCATCCAGCCGTTCTTTGATGCTGCATATAACGTGCCAGGATATGAATTATTGCTAGTCCATCGGGCTTGTACCGCTGCACCTTTGAAAACTATAAGGGGAGGAAGGCACGATCCGTCTGCTGATACACAAGCTAAAACAGAGATAGATTCTCTGCCAGAACACCCCGATACTCTCGATAGACTTTTACCCTTTTCGCCAATAGCTCTTAAATTAAAATATCCAGAGATATTGCTGAATACAAATCGGCTTAAAATAAAAGTATTCATACAAAATGAATACACAAAAATAAAAGATTAACATAATTGGGCCGAACTGAACATTAATCGATTAATATTAGATTGTAATCTAATTACTAATTCTAATATAATATGAATCCTAATTTGACATGTTTTAATTATGACAATTTTAGATTGAATTGCACTTTGTGTTACTCTAATTTTAAATTATTCAATTTTCTATCATTAAAAGTTTTTTATTTGAAAAAGTTTTGTTATTTTGGGAAAATTGATAGTAAACAAGTACAGAATAAGATTTCTCTTTTTGACGTTTCAATAATATATTTTTATCTTTATCCAAAAATTGTTACGTTAATCAGTGTTTCCATGTAATTTAGAGAAGAATAGATGATTTTGATTAATAAAATGCAGCCGACTTGTATTTTAAAATCCAATTAAAACTGCAGGAAACATTGGATTGGTTGTGTGAAAGAGTAATGTATGCCTAATCATCAAATTGATTTACTTGAAATGCTAATTAAATATCAAAGATACTATTCTATAATTTACAAATCTAAATAACTATGATTATTTTATAAATTAACAAGTCTTGGAAACATGTATAATACATTTATTTGGATGAAACAAAAACATAAAAAAATATATTTCCACAATATCTTCAATGGCGACTGCCGAATTAAGAAAATTCTAGTGAAATTCATCAAATATAGAAAGAGAGATCTTACCATCAAAGTTTTCAAATCTGCTCTTTCATCAGGGTTTTTCCTTAGACATCTATCAACAAAATCTTTGAAATCATCACTAAATATTCCTGATGGCAACTTAGGCGGGGATTCATTAACAATGTAGTCAAGAAGTTCAAATATCGCCATAGTCCTTGGACATTTGGTATGATCAGGCGAGTCACTTTCACTTCTTGAACTAAATATGGCTGCTAAAGTTTTGGCATCTGGTGGAGGAATGGGATACATTCCTATAGCCATTTCCACCAGTGATAAACCCAGAGACCAAATATCACTTTGTACAGAATAATGAGTGCCTTGTAGTCTTTCTGGCTGTAACAATAAATTTTTGAGTAGCTGTGAATCCAATTAATTTATCTCAATTTAATTTTTTACTACATTCGTTTTTTCGAATATATCAGTTGTTATTTGAGATGAGCGATTAGAATTACCCTGAAACTACACTGCCAAAAGGGGTTTATAAAATGTGGAGTATTAAAATGTATATGATGTCAAGCAAAATCAAATGACATTTATCTATCTACATCTGGACAACTGCTTAAGTGACATCGTATCTGCTGTAGGGTTGCCAGGTGTTGGATCAACTTCATATATGAGATTAATGAAAAATTCATCAGATTTGAGTTTTAGAACATTTCTTAGTTATAAGTGTTTCATTCCTGTATTTTACAGATACAATGTAAGAGCAAACAATTAAAATTTCAAAAATTAACACTATCATAAGAAAAATATTGTTTGTAGGATGAATCAATAAGTACTAGATACTTGGAGTAGAAAAACATAATACTCTGTATTTGACACAGATTGTCTCAGTAATTTTTCATTACAATAAAATCTAGTGTAAAATTCATTGCATTCCATATTATAGTGTAGTGAAATCAACAATTAGTATTTGAGTAATTCAACAAAAGACTTATTTCGTGCAACTGTCCATTTGTTTCCCATTATTGAAAAGATGTGTTCTACATTATGCAGTTGATGGTGGTATGGAATATTATGTAAGAAATATATTTTCAACATTCTTAGTTTTTTTGAGTATGTGTCTCCACTTTTACATGGTCATTGACATAAATTGTTCTTCATTCTTGCACATACTAAAAACCTTGTTGAAAATATATATTTCATCAATTAAATGATTATTATGTATTTTCCTTTTGAGTTTAGGTGGAGAAAAGTTTATTACCACACAATTTACTACATATTCAAATTGTCTTTGAAGTTTAGCCTAATCCGAAACCTCTATTGAAAGGTTTACAGCACACGTGTAGAATATGTGCATGAGAATTTGCATTTTTAATGAATTCATTTATGAACAAAATTTCAATATACAAAGATTGTTTCTTGCCAAAATTGGCACACCAATTATCAGTACTTGAACAAGATATATTTTCTGGGAACTTATTTTGAATCTGATAATGCTTTTTAATGACATTGACATTCCCACAAATATTATGTTTGGATTTTATATGAATTCCAGAAGCTTGTTCATTATGTCTTCTAGTGAACCAAAGTACTGAACACCAATTGGGAAAAATGTATTATTCTTGACATTTGATGCATCAATTTGGATCCCAAAGCAAAAATAATTATTATTATACCACAGCTCAAAAATTTCGAAAAATGTGAAATGTCCTACTCACTTTCATGACAATTTCTCATATTATTTGCATTGACGTATGAGATTTTGTAGAAATATGACCCTCATATCAGATATATGAGATCTGGCAGCCCTACTGCTGTTCCACAAAAAGATAAATATTTTTTCTTACATATCAACATGAAAAATAAGATTGAACTGACTCTGTCTTCAGTTATATCAATTCATAGAAGCGGATGCAATTCATTTTGAAATCTACTTTTATGTGATTATTCAAATTACTTACAGACATATAGCTTCTTGTTCCAACAAAAGAATTAGCCATGGAGTCAATAAGTTGACCAGATACTCCAAAATCACAAATCTTTATCTCCCCACTACTATTGA
Organism: Endomychus coccineus; assembly: GCA_958510875.1. Taxonomy (NCBI): domain Eukaryota; kingdom Metazoa; phylum Arthropoda; class Insecta; order Coleoptera; family Endomychidae; genus Endomychus; species Endomychus coccineus. The sequence goes on from OY294070.1 coordinate 63,335,122, forward strand.
TCAATATATTACTAGGTTTAACATCTCTATGCATTATAGAATGTTTGTCTCGTAAATAACTCAACCCTCTTAATACTGCACATGTTATTTTACCCAAAATATTCTCAGGTATTCGTCCAGCTTTCTTCAATATCAAGTCAAGTGAACCAGCATCCATATACTCCATGCAAATACTTATTTCACCATCTACATAAAACGCCCCATAAAATCCCACAATGTGGGCAAAGTTACATTCATGTAAGACCTTTAATTCCCTAATAATTTGTTTTTTAATTGCAGGTTTCACCTCCAAGTGGATCAACTTTCTAGCCATAATCAAACCACTGATTTTGTGTTTTACTTTAGTAACAACTCCCCCATTTCCAGAACCAAGTTCTCCCAGTTTTTCAAAATCATCATCTGCTAAATCAACACCAATTTTTTCTTTCTGGCATAAAAACACTTCAATTCTTTTTCGTTGATTATCATCCATGTCTAACTCTTCGAGTCTGGCTGTTAGGTGATCAAAGCTTGAACCCTTAACTAAATTATTACTCCTAAAATACAAACATCAAAAAAATGTAAGTTCCATGAGAAATCACTTACTGTACAGTTACAGCATTGAAAGGAGCACTTGTTGGTGTTACTGTTATTGCCTTATCAATTGATCCAGGTGGTAAAGTAAGATTTAACTTATTTTTAGACATGTTCACTATCAAGTAATGGTAATCAGCCTCTTCTCATTTCTTGCTTCTAATATCACTCAATACGACATATTTATTATGAGCAGCTTCTAGAGAGTATTATGTTCTCAATTCCATGTTGGCAATACAATAATTCGAATGATTTTCTTATAATGTTATACATTTCTTAAGCGAACCTCAAATCTTAAACATTTTTGAAAGAAATGCCCATAGAACTAAACATAGATTAGATATTATATGGAACCACGGTCGTACATACGACCATGTATGGAACTAAGGAAGTATATGATCATAGAAATTTATACTCTTCGTGACTTGTGTCAAAAATTAATTTTCAAATCAACTTTTGTATAGGGTATTTTTACGAAACGTATGATGACGTCATAGTTGGGTAATTTTGCAAGAAACTCATTTCAACAATTTCTCTAAGTAAGTACCGGACCATCTTCGTCAATCCAGGTATATTTCATTTTTACAGTTAGCTACACATTACAGCGATATAAATTGTATAATTCCTAATTTGAATTGACATTCATATATTTGTTAAACTTCGAAAGTACAGGAGCAATTCTTCCCATGACTGCAATTCTACGTTCTACGTACATTTACGTCGTGCTGTGCAAATTGAAAAACGTAAACTGAAAAATGTATGTGTAAATACATCTATTTGTTTATCTCGACGGGACATGGATCTTCGAAGAGAAGGTGAAGCAATGTATATCGTACTTCATGGTGGTTGTACAGCAGGTTTATTCCTAGTGCAGAAAAAATATTTTCTTTTCTTCAGAAGCAAAGGATGTCCATCATCATTTCCTTGAAATTCCGTGAAATTCCTCGCGTTCTTCACATTCCAACAGCCTAGATATAAATAGAAGTAAAACCGTTATGCCGAAACAGTAAAAATCATGAATGAAATAGAGGTGGCCTCTATAGGCGAGGAAATGAAGCAGAAGAGGTCGATACGAAAAATGTGATGAACTGATTTTGATAATTTTTTTTCAATCGATTTAGAAGGTCATTTAGAACAAATTTTACCCTTTTTTCATCTAATGTATATTTTTAGCAGAGGAAAACGCATCTCTTTGAATGCACTTTCAGGAGATAATATTAAAAATGCTGAAAAAATTTCCAAATATGACCAAAACATGATTCCGGTGTAAGATTTGAACTAAGAGGCACCTGGGGCTCAGGACATCCTGGTACTATCGTCGTCTCCAGGTAATTCGCAAAAATACCTTCTGCAAAAGAATGAAACCTATTAGGGAGGTTCTATTGAGCATACGGGTCATGATCATGAAACCTAATAGTCACGTGGTGGTCAGGATATCCTGATGACTTAGGTCATCTTCATGGATTCATTTTTAATATGCTCTGAAATGCAACCAAATTCGTCTCTCGGGGTTTTTGTGAGGCCGCTGAACACGGTGCCGGTGGAAATTATTTTAAAATTCCTTTCCCGTTCTCGACTTCCTTTAATTGACCAATATAATTAAAAAGGTTCAAGTTTTACGATATGGTTATTGTTTTTTTTTTTTAAACTTATGTATTTTTGCAAAGCTAGTAATAAAAACCATTGTTATTAAAAATTTCAACATTTTTTACATTAAAATAGAAAATATTTCAGTATTACTTTTTTTCGCATTGGAAAAATTCAATCAAGTTTCCTTGTAGTGCAAACAGTATTTTTTGAATTCTTTGTTGTCGATATCACAGATCTGTTCACCAGATGCTTCGGTGATTAGTCCGAACTTCAGAAAAGTTATCAGCGATCCGAAAAACCCCGGAGAAACGAATTTGGTTTTATTTCAGAGCATATTAAAACACAATCCATGGAGATTACATAGGTCATCAGGGTCCTGACCACCAGGTGACTATTGAAGGCCATGGTCACAACCGGCAACCTCAAAAAAACCTCCCTCACAAGAATCATCCCATTCCAAAAGATAATTTCAGGAATTCCCTGAAGACGATAATAGTACCAGGATGTCCTCAGCCCCAGGTGCGTCATAGTTCAAATCTGGCACCGGAATCGCATTCAGCGGTCCCGAAAAACCCCAAGAGATTTGGTTGCACTTCAGAGCATTTATTAAAAATCAATCCATGGTATCCTGGCCACCAGGTGACTATTGAGTGTCATGGTAATGACCCGTATGCTCAAGAGAACCTCCCTAACAGGTTCCGTTCCTTTGCAGAAGGTATTTCTGCGAATTCCATGGAGACAACGATAGTACCAGGATGTCCTGAGCTCCAGGTGCGTCGTAGTTCAAATCTTGCACCGGAATCGTGTTCAGCGCCCCAAAACCCCCCGAGTGAGAAATTTTGACCATATTTGGACATTTTTTCAACATTTTTGATATTATCTCCTGAAAGTGCAAAGAGATGCATTTTCCTCTGTAAAAATGCTAAAATGCGTATTAGAAATAAAAATGGTAACATTTTTCTGAAGAACTTCCTGAATCGATTTAAAAAAAAATTATCAAAATCGGTTCATCTGACTTTCTTTTTTAATTTGGCCTGTTTGTACTATATTTCCTCGACTACTACTGAGGTTTCTCTATACGTTTATCCTACTTTCTTGGATTTTATATAATAGTTCTATGGTTTATATGGCATAGCTATTTAACATTGATGACTATAGAGTTTTTTACCTCTATGGTCAAGATAGGCGTTTGGCGGTTTATAGTTGTTGTTTGGCGGTCTTTGTGAACTACACTATCTTCGGGTCGATTCTGTTTGCTCGTTGCTATTAACCTTGCTGTTCAAGTCATATTGCTATCTTCCTAACGATATGACTATGACATTACATATTCTGTTTGGATTGTTAAAGCAAGTTCGGTTATCAATTTTGTCCTAGCAATATTGATATCTAGAACTTCCAGAGTCAGTGAATTCAGAATTGACCATACTGTATTTCAAGACATCTGTGTGAAGGAGTTATCATTAATAAACTATAAAAGAGTTCACACTATGGATATATTATAAATACTATAAATAAGAAATAATCACCCTTACCCACTAAAAATACTACTAAAACACTCAGGACCTTTCGGCTACTAAGTAGCCATCATCAGAGTAAACTAAATTAAAAACCAAAATGTGCCTGCTTAAATACTATTTGGGGATAATAATGTAAACAAAGGGTTACCCTCAGCTGGAGATAAATCGAAATTTAGTAAATTGCTTTTTCGTTTATACATTTCCATCCCTTCTAAATTACCTAGAAATTTGTCTGTACTGATGTGTTTTAAAAGTGATAAACTTTCTTCAAAAATGGTGTGACCTGTATTTAAAATATGCTCGGCTACCGCTGATTCTTCACTATTATTTTTCTTTATATATGTGCAAAATGTTCCTTATAACATAAATAATAAAGACAAATAATAGTGAAAAATCAGCGGTAGCCGAACATATTTTAAATACAGGTCACACCATTTCTCAAGAAAGTTTATCACTTTTAAAACACAGTACAGACATATTTCTAGGTAATTTAGAAGGGATGCTTGCAAGAAATAGACTGATGTGATATCAAAACAAAATTTATTATTTTAAAATATACATAATACATATATAGGTACATAGGAAGAACATATTCAAAATTATATTTACACTGTACTATTTTAATTAATTACATAATAGTGCGATATTATTTTAACATATTGCAGTTTGGACAACTTACTATTTTTATATTCTATAATTTTAGAATTAACAAAATTATGACGTTTCTTAGTGACTATATTTTTGAATTTAAGAATTCCGTTAACACTGTTGCATTTAATATTGATTTCAGTTTGTACTTTAAGAAGTGCGCCTACAAAAATAAATGAAAAAGAATGCCTTTGGTACATGGATGCATTAAAATGGAAATGATTCACAAGCATTGGTCGTTTTATTTAATGCAGCAGAGGCATCAGCCCATATATGTGGTGGAAATTTCGAATTATCTGTCAAACAATTTCCGAGAAGGTAATCAGAACATTTTTCAAGTCTTTCATCTACTGACTTATAACTTCGTAGAGCTCAAAAAAATAAAAATCGTCAACGTCCTTTGGTTCCAAAAATAAAAGACCAAAACAATAATGGAGCCACTTTCCTATCTCAGAATTTTTGTCTTGGTATTCTTTTGATAAACCTAGATTTTGAATTTTTCTGTACCATGCTTGAGTTAAGTGGAATCGACACCCAGTAATTTTAGCATTTGAATAAATTTCTAACACTGCATTATAAATAGATATCCCAAAATCTACTAATATTCCTTCTGGTACAAATTTGCATTTTATATAATCACAATACTCTCAATTTTTGATATGCAAAACCTAATGTATTTTCACTTTTGTCTTTTAATAAACAAAAAACTAATGGTATATAATGGTCGTTAAAAAAACCATGTATCGTAAACATTTGTGTGGAATATGTTGTGCAGTAAGAAAATGTACCGCCCATATAAATAATTTTTGATTCACATTAAAACTTTAAATTACTTTTACAGCTAAATATCACTTGTCTTTGCAACACATTTGTTAGTTCTGGTTCATGATTATGATTTACACTCAAGTTTGTTATAACTCGACTTTTTGACTAACCTAAAGTATGAAAATTCGCAGTAAATTTTTCTTTGATGTACCTCCACTTAGTTTCTCCGGAAGCTAATTTTCTGTTGTGTTCTATGAACTTATAGTTCTCGTAAAATTTTCCTCTTTGACTGAACATTTCACTTAAATCCGAAAAATTACTATGATTTATTTTCGCCATTTTTACACTCTTTCACAATTATGATTACATAGACCATCAACTTTACACTAGAAATGACCATGTACTTATGAAAACTGATATACCTACAAAACAAAATATAGTTAGTTAGGTACCTGTTACAGGGGTTAGGTACCTGCCTTTATACCGAGTTTGTAGTTGTAAAAATATAATTTGAAATGCATTAGGATTAAAAGATTAGGATGTGCCGAGTTTGATGCCGCCCGGTTCAAGATTATTGGTAAATAGGAAACTCCAGTATGTAGTTGACAGTAATTTCAAGTAAAGGTCTTACGATCTACATTCAGTGCGGCTAACCATCAAATTCAGTTTATTCAAAAACAATTCATGATTAACACAATCGAACGATTTTGTAAGGCCGTAAAATAAAGCTGAACATTTTATGCAACGTATCAAGAATAAAGCTGTAGAAGCAGTAAATAACATCCTGAGTGGGTAGACCTTTGCTAAAACCGTATCTACCAGAAGATATAGGTAATATTATTTGATTTAGAAAATGGAGACAAAAAATGACAACTGAATATGCTCCTCGCCGCTAGGGGTCCTATCCGATTTTAATCTACAGCCACTTACCATAGAAGTTATTCAAAACTGACAAGAAGTTAGTTCGATACTAATTCTGGGTCACCTTGTTCGTGAATGGTAGTAATACACGCGTTTTAATACTTTTGTCCACGACTATTGTATAAAATATGCATAATGCATGTGTTTCCTCAAGCATAATGATATCCATTAGTCACTAGTGAATAATGAAATCATTAATCACTACCATCAATATGACAAACATGATAGAAACGTATAGACAAATACGATAAAATTAGAGCGTGCTATGAAACGTCAAGTCAGATCGGATTTAATTTGAAACGTCAACAATTTGTTGGTTCGACTTGTTTCTACAGCAAAGTTTATTAGTATCAAAGTATTATTTATGGGTCGTGGATAAAGTATAGTATTCTACTTGCATATTATGGCTATTATTCACTTGGATGATTTATGACACTCGCCACCATAATATGCTCTTTGAATAATATACTATTAATTCATCTTGAAAATAACCTTATTTGAGAGGTTCAGTTGATACATGTGTAAGAGAATTCGCCAGTTCATTATCTACGTGTTTTAAGATGGAACATGGAATTTCATCAACACCACTAGAAGATTTATATGCTAATGATATGATTGTATTTTAACCTAATTTTTTCCAACTGGTTTAAGGAATATTTATTTATATTCATAAGCATTCAGTAAATTGTCACTTATAATAGCTATTACTATTATTATTTTCTTTATCCATTGAAATGGATATTCATAGGTCATTAATTATTATCAACGCCCTTTCTGAAAAGTCAATTCCTACGCCCGCCCTACCCCTATTTACCCTAGTAATTAATGAATTACAATGGTTTTTATTCACTGGCAACAACATAGACACTCCCCAGACAACGATAATTCGGCGTAGCAGAACTGCTCCTGGAGGAACTTATGAAAGCCAGCACTAGCGTTATTCTAGATTTCTGGGAGGCCACAAACCTGCTAGTTTAGAATGAGCTTCTGAATACAGGACGCACTTTAAATTTAAATCAAAATTTAAACATTAATGAGATGAAAAAAAAATTGAAGTAAATTCGTCAAAATTGTTAAATATGAAAGGGTGAAAGAAATATCAACGAAGAAAAATTATTATTTTAATATCTTATAAATTAACATATGTACAACAAATGATATAATCGTATAAAAAATTATCTGGCCTCAATAGCTCCACTTAGTATCAAATTATTTTATATTCTCCTTCACATATTATCCCGAACAGGTGGTTTATGTGCCAAATACAACGTTACAATGCTTCCCAGTGCACTAACAAGAAAAATCACATCGAACCATCGATGATAAAAATTGAACTGCAGGTCTCCCAGCACCTGTGTTATTATTTTACGATATTGGGGAGGCATATTCATACGTAAAAGTAAAACAGAAGAAATGAAATACATTCCCATTATTTGAGCCAATACTAAAACAATTATAGTAGAGCTTTTAGTTGATGATATCCGGTTGAAGAACTGAAACACAAATAATCTCTTTTTAGCTATTACCTAAGAGTGGGAGTGGAGTGGATAAAGGTAAATCTTTTCAAATGAGACCAATGTTCAGATTACCTACTGATGACAGAATGCACATTACGTGAGAATTGATTTTCAAAAATATTATTTTTTGTCGTATTGATATCATAAAACACTTTTACTTTGTTTTTATTTTGTTTGGTGATTCCCTCTCCAGTCACTCTATATGTTATTCTTATCTTAATATTGCAGTCTACCTACACCGCAGGGTATTGGGATTGCATAGCCAGTTTTTTCCCGCAAACTTTCTGCACAACATTAGGGATTTCGTGGCTTTCTCTTTATCATGCTCATTCTAGAGTTTTTTAGTTATTGTAATTCCCTGATATTTTACCACCTCTTAAGTTCCATTTAATAACACTCCCTTCCAATTTGATAGTATTGAGGTTAAGATTCCTTTTCCTTGTAAAAGCAACTAGGGTAGTTTTAGTGGGGTTGACGTCAAGTACCATCGATCTAGAGGAGTTTTTATCTCTTGTAATTCCCTGATATTTTACCACCTGTTAAATTCCATTTAATAACACTCCCTTCCAATTGATAGTCTTGAGGTTAAGCTTTCTTTCCCTTGTAAAAGCAACTAGGGTAGTTTTGGTGGAGTTGACGTTAAGTACCATCGATTGGCACAATTCTTTAGCGTATTTGAGGCCTCTTTGAACTAAGTCGCAGAGGATATTCTCGAACTTACCTCTCGCGTATATGACTATCTCGTCAGTATAACTCTGACAGAGTATGGTCGGTGCGATCGTAGAAGAGTCAGTCTGCAATAAGACTCCACGTAATAGGGAGGCCATTCCCCCTTGTGGGCATCCAGTTGTGCAGATGAGACTAGTTTCGTGTCTCTGCTCTTTTGACGCTTCATGTGATGTATTGTCAAAAGATTTCTTTTTCTTCTTCTTTTCTTTAATCTCCAGGGCATTCTGGATTCCATGTCAGTTGCACCAATGAGATCTTCGTAGATTTGCCCGATTGGTATGCATGCTGGCGTGGGTGCAAGGGCACCCGTATTCATGGCCCATCTTATCCTACTACTGCTACACATGTTTTTTGCAACGGTTATGACTTCTTTGGTAGGTCCATTGCGCTGTTCTGGTGTTTGCCCTATAGTATTAGATTCGCTCCGAGCTAAGTGAATGTCTGGTAAGAGATGAGCTCTCTTCTTCTCACTTTTGTATAGCTACCACCTGGTTTCTTTAGTGCCATCGCAGTATCGACTCTACTTTTTGCCATGACAATATCCAGTCTCGTCGCAGCAGGTGTAGAGTCGAGATTTTCAGAGAATGTTCTGAAGCTGTTCCTCGTAGCTTTCCTTATTTCTTCATTGTAGGTGGCGAGTTTCTCGCCTTCTCCTATACACTTCGGCCTATTGAAGAGCTTTCGTGTTTCGGATCTTATTTTTGCCATATGACACTATTGCATCAAGGTGTGTCAATAGAATTTACGGTACTACCAGTCCTCGCAAATACGTTCAATAAACAATATAAATTAAACTGAAAACATACTTCAAACTTTCACCCGCATCAATAGTGACCCCAAGAAATTCCTATTTTCGATAATTAACTGACTAATAAATGCTAGAGAGGAAATATAAAATCTGCATTTAAATGCAAATATAAATTAAGACACTAACTCGGTAACACGTTCAGAAAAATTTCAAATCTTGATAAATCGGGTATATATAAAATCTAGTGTAAGGCTTAACTAAGAGGAATATTTGAAAGAGCATTTAAATCATCTTCATACTAATAACGTTGATAAGTCCACCGCAGCAAATCATGTCTTACGAACCGGTCATACAATTTAAATGATTGGAAGGTATATATGCTTCCTCTCCTGGAGATTCACTTTTCATATTGATTGATGAACCTCTTGTAAAAATCATGCAAGATGAAATCTACTCAAAAAGTTTATTTCAGCTTCTACTCGGTTTTCGTTCAACTACAGAGTGAATTTATACCGCAAGCAATTTGTTTTCATTTGGTGCTATAAAAAAAAGGACTCGACTCGAATTTTTGTTGAAGCAAAATATTCATCCTACTATAATAATGTTAAGTACTGAGATTATAGAAAATAGATTTGAAAATCGTTCATTGGTTTGAAAATTGTGTATTTTGAGAGTTTATTTCATTGAATAATAATGCTTACTTTAACATCACAATAAGAAAAATTAATATGGATTAATGATATCGAGTTGAAGCTAAAAAATAAAATAACTATTAAAAGTTATATATAAATTCTCGGGAAATAGGTCACATCAACACTTATGCTTTATATTTTCTTGTCTTTACGTTCGTTTCGGTCTCACGACCATCATCAGAAGACTTATTATGTCTAAAACTGAATTACTTAAAACTAATTGTATTGCACAAAGCTTTAAAGTTTAAAGGAATACGGAAAGTTAATGACGACGCCAGCAAGAAAGAAAAAAAAATATTGTAATACAATTAGTTTAAGTAATTAGGTTTTAGACATAATAAGTCTTCTGATGATGGTCGTGAGATCGAAACGTACGTAAAGACAAGAAAATATAAAGCATGAGTGTTAAAGTGACCTATTTCCCGAGAATTTATATATAATTCATACCTGGGTCAAGAATCGTTACTATTAAAAGTTCGATTTTCACTAGTTTAATAAATAAATGGGACTATAGTTTCGCTAACACAGTAGCTTCTTATAACAAATATTACACAGTACTTTGTAATATTTGTTTGAAGAAGCTACTGTGTTAGCGAAACTATAGTCACATTTATTTATTGAACTAGTGAAAATCGAAATTTTAATAGTTATTTTATTTAACTTTAGAATGGATCATCACGTAATGGCTGATTCTATTCAATTTAGTTTAGTCAAAAAATTAAACATTCACTTGCTTTTCCTTATTCAATAAGTGAATTTAATACCAAAATACATAAGTCTTTTTTGGTACTATCAAATATGGATTCAACTTGAATATTTGTTGAAATAATAATATACAATTGTAACCTGTTTGTGCAAGTTGAAACAGTAAGTATCTACTTTATTTTTCTATTTTAAATAATTACATGCCTTTACACTTTTTCCTTCAAACATTTTGTAAACAATACAAGTTTGTGAACTACATTTAAGATTACAAAACAAAAATAAAATTCACTTTTCTCAGAATGCTTCAACTCTCATTAAGGGAACCACAAAAAATGCTCTAGTACAAATTTAACAAGAATGAAAGTGACATTTTTTGGGAATGCTTCGGCTATCAATAAGGGAGCAAAAAAAATTAAAGTGAAACAAAATAAACTTTGATATGTTTCGATAAACGACATAAGGCCTGTGAGAAAAAAGTGTACAATAAAAAATTGAATTAAAAAAATTACAGTTTCACTTGTATCATAAAATTATATACATACGGAAATATAAAGGGTGTTTCAATAAAACGGATGTTACATGTGAATGAGCCCTAAACGTTACAATGATTGTTGACATCTGTTTTCACATGTAGCAAAGTTTCAATCATAGGAAGATTAACAGTCGAACAACGTGTTCAAGTTATTGAAGCCTATTACGAAAATGGGCGATCAAACAAAAATTGATTTCGCTCATTTCGCGATGTTTTTGGTCAGCATAATCGACCAGCCTAGAGCGCAATTGGAAAAATTGTTAAAATTGCAAACTAACTGGGTCGGTGGCAGATGTGAAAACACAGTTGCAGTGAGCGAGAATGTGGTCGAAAATACAGACACCTCGATTCGTCATCGCGCGAATTTTATAACTCCGTTGAGTATAAAATAAAATTATTTATTTTATTAAAAAAAGGTACAAATTATATTTCCAAATAGGTATCAACAGATTGAATTATATGTCAAGACTGAATTAAATTCATATTAAAAAATGTATGTTATAAAAAGAAACATATAAGATAAGCGAATTGCTGACGAAGATCCATGGAGTGTCGGATTCCGCACAATACGCATGGGAACGGCATCTAGGATGATGTAACTCCTCCCTTCCTAGAAGGAACCACACAAGGTGTGAGTCGGTCATTCATCTCCATAGTTCAATGTTTGGAGTGGAATGATGTTTTTGGGTGGTTCGGCGGCCTGTTTGGTTGATGGCGGTATCGTGTTTTGATTGGAACGTTTGAGTTTGTAAAAACGCGCAATTCCATATATTAATAAAATAAGGACGATTCCATATAGAGGTAAAGTCCAGATGTGGGTTGAGTTTGTTGGTATGTTCTTTAGTGTCACTTGTTGAATTCCCTGTTGTTCTTTTTGTAATTGGTGTAGTTGGTCCAATGGTATGTTATGGATAACTAGTTCTTGTTTTGCTTTAGCAACCACCTTGGGTACTTGAACGGATGGCAGTAGCAGTGGTTGTCCTGGGATGGTTTCCTCATTGTTTGTATATATATTGTTTGGTGTCTGGAAGCTGCAACCGGTGGGTACTTCGATTAAGTAGGTGCCCTTGAGTGTTGTTAAGTCGATTTTATAACAGTTCATTTGAATTTTTGTGTCTTCAGGAAATATAGCGATGTAGTGGGTGGTGGAAATTTCTTCGATAACTTCATTTTTAATTACAACTGGAATTGGTTCACATGTTGTGGCATTCGTAATTTTTAATTGAAGTAGTTGATATGTACAGTCTGTTTGCTGTGCTTGTTCGAGTGGTTGTCCATTGGCACAATAATACATTGGGTGTGTATTTCTGCATTCGCTGTCTTGATACTGATAGTGGTCACCTTCCACAGCCAGATAAGGTTTCATTGGGATAAGGATGGTGTTATCATTGGTAGGTATAGAGTAGAGATGATAGTATGAATAAGTTTCTGGATAAACAATTGGAAAATGGACTACAAAAACTATTCGATCATTGGAGTGATACGATTCGACTTCTAGAATTTCGTAATATTTGTATGTATTTGAAAAATTAACTCCAAATAACAATTTATTCGGGTGGTGATGTTTAAGAAGTTTTTCAATAATAAAGTGCAGATCTTCAATTTTCAGAATACTATTATGAGCAAGTTTAAGTCTAGCAAAGGTAATGGCATTTTCTAGATTGTTCAATAATTGAAGTATGATATTAACTACGCGACCTATTTGATCGTAAGCATTTTTAGCCCATAAATAACTTTGTAGATCAAATATAGTTTCATCTAAGTCATGATTGAGTTCGTTAATTTTATCTGTTAATTGTTTTTCATTTTGTTTAATCAGGGTCAGGCTCCCATTATAATCTTCAATAATTTTGGTAGTTAATGAAATCTGTTTGTTTAAGGTGATAGCTATGTTATTCTGATTTTCTTTTAGATTGGCAATGGCTTCATCATATCTCTTGCCGTCTTCGGCGTCTAAATTACCCGAGATACTTTTAAAAATTGAACCTAATCCATTTACAAGTCCTCTCTTTATTCTTTTGTTAGAGTGTAAGGAGTTGAATTGTTGTTTAGCAAGATCTAGCTCGAAAAAGATTGAATTATCTACATTTCTCAGTTCCATAGAATAGAGAATATGTTTTTTATTTATTGTGGTTTTTATGTTTTGGTATTGATGGGAGATTTTAATTAATTCCGTTTCGATAGGTTTTAAATCAAAATAATGAATGAATGTATGACAGGTATCTTTTAATTTCGCGTTCCCCAATTTGTAAGGTAGGATACCAGGATTGGAGTCTAACTTGGTCATTTTAATTTCTTGAGCCACCTGGGTTGTCGCCATGGCGAGTAGTACCCTGCAACGTTATATGATCTTGGTTAGATAAAGGTCTTTTGAAATTATTTTTATTATAATGGTTACCGGTGGTACCAATTTGTATACCTTGGTCAGCTGTTATAACGTGGGACTTGAATCTAGGGCTTGATTTATCTCTAGCATTTGTTTTGTGGTAACCTAATTTACCGGTCTCATAAGGTAAAGGGTCGTGTCTGTCTTTGTTTTGTTTTTCTAAAGTATGTTCTTTTTGTCTGGACATTTGTTCGTTTAGATGTTTATACAGTTCTTTAGTGCATTCTCTATGTTCGTTTATGTAATTAGTAAATAATTTCTCCTTTAAGTTGATGTCGAAAGGGCTATTTGAATCTAGATGGCCATTTATGATATCTACAGGGCGTTGTTTTGTTGCGCTGTGAATGGCATGATTATAACCGAGAATCGCATAGGGCATTTGGTCCAGAATGTTCAAGTCTTTTCTGGTATCTCGAACTATTCTTAAGTGTTCTAATATTGTTGAGTGAAATCTTTCAATGATACCGTTTGAGTTAGGGTTTAAGGGTGTGGTATAGTGAACTTTGATTTTATGCAGTAACGCAAAATCATTCATAATATTGTTCTTAAGTTCTGATCCATTATCCAAAGTTAATAATTTTGGTGAGCCATGATGAGTCATGAAAGTTATGAAAGCTTTTGTAACATGGATAGCCGTTGCTGCTGTTAGTGGATAGGCCTGGGCATATTTCGAAAATGCATCTATTATGGTTAAGAACTTTTGATTTTTTATTGTGAAAGTATCTGCATGTACTATCTCGAAAGGTTTACTCGGAGTTGGTATCAATTCTAGTTTTTGTTTCGGTGGGTTTCGATCATATTTCATTCGTTGACACAATTCACAGTTATTGATGTATTTAGTTATAGTTCCTCGAACATTAGGCCAATAATATCTTCGTTTCAATTGAGTTTCTGTTTCGATTATTCCGCGGTGATTGGTTTTCCCTTCATGACACAGTTTAATAATTTCGATTCGCGAATTTGTTTTTATAACGTCCTCTAATATATTATTACAAAGTACAAGTTTTAGAGCAGAATTTCTAAATGTTTCTTTAAGTACTCTACAAAATCTTGGGATCAGTTCTTTTTTATCTATATTAATGGCAAATGTTTTGTTAGTTGCCGTTAGTTCTTTAAAAGTGTTTATTATTTCGGTATCAAAATTACTTTCGGAAATTTGAATACTTGTTCTTATTTTATTTTCAAATAATCGTGTTATTCTTGGTACGCCTGGAGAATGTAATACAATTTTTAGAAACAATTGGTTTTGAAAATTATTAATTGGTGTTTCAGAAATAGGAATTTCGAGTATAGGGTTCTCATGGCTGGTGTGTATAGTTTCGTTATCGTCATTTTCATTGTTTTCACCATTCACATTTTCATTCATGTCGGGTGTTTCGTTTATAGTTCCTACTATAGAGTCGGTATCTACGTTGTCCGAAGGCAAATTATTGTTTGTAAATTTATTGTTAAATTCAACAATGTCATTGGCGTGCAATTCATTAATTTTTATTCTACTTAATGCATCGGCATTGCTATTCTGAGAGCCTCGCTTATAAAGGATGGTATAATCGAATTCGTCAAGTTTAAGTCGCCATCTTGTCAGTCTTGCATTTGGGTCTTTTATTGAAAAGAGCCAATGAAGAGGCTTATGGTCCGTATAAATGAAAAACTTTCTTCCGTATAAGTATGGACGGAAATATTTCGTCGCCCACACAATCGAAAGGAGTTCCCTTTCTATCGTGCTATAATTTTGCTCGGCTTGATTGAGAGTTCTTGAGGCATAAGCTATGGGTCTGTCACGACCAACTGGTCCTTGTGATAAAATTGAGCCGATGGCAAATTGACTAGCATCTGTGGTGAGGTTAAAAGGTTGAGTAAAGTCAGGGTATCGTAGGATAGGGTCATTGGTTAAGAGTTCTTTACAAGTTTCGAAACATCGGATGTAATCTGAGTTCAGATCTATTTTCGATCCTTTTTTCAAGCAAGATGTCATAGGTTTCGTGATTTTGGCAAAATCGGGAATAAATTTTCGATAATATCCCAATAGGCCTAAAAATCCTTTGATCTCTTTAGTTGATTTTGGGATAGGAAATTTACTAATGGCTTTAATTTTGTCAGGGTTAGGCTTCACTCCGTCCGTTGTGATTATGTGACCTAAATAGGCGGTTTCCTTTTTTAAAAATTCCGATTTATCAAGCTGAATTTTAAAGTTGGATTCGCGGAGGCGAAATACCTTCTTTAAGTTGACCATATGTTCTTGCAAAGAAGTTGAGAAAATTATGATATCATCAAGATATACTAGACAAATTATGTTTTGCAATCCCTGTAGGATGTTATCCATGACCCGTTGAAAGGTGGCAGGAGCATTCTTTAAGCCAAAAGGCATACGTAAATACTCGTAATGCCCGTTTTCAACGTTAAATGCTGTTTTCTGAACATCATCAGGGTGCATTTCGATTTGGTGAAATCCACTACCCAAATCTAAGGTGGAAAAATAATTGCATTTGCCTAATTTATCGAGAACGTCAGTTATATTTGGTAAAGGATATCTGTCATCAATGGTTTTTTCGTTTACTTTACGATAATCTACTACAATGCGCCATTTCTTTTTACCGGATGCATCTGCCTTTTTGGGAACTATCCAAATAGGAGAGGACCAAGGTGAACAGCTTGGTCTGATAATGTTTTGTTGGAGCATATCTTGAATTTGTGAATTAACTTCCGCTTTATGAATAAAAGGGTATCGGTAACTTTTTTGATGCACGGGAATTTCATCGTGTGTCTTTATTTGATGTTTTACTTGATTGGTGAACGTTAACGAATTTTTATTCAAGTGAAAAATATCAGAGTATTTTCTACAAAGGGAAAGTATTTGCTCTCTTTCTTCTAAATTCATGTGGTCAGTTCTAATCAAATAATCAATGTCTTGTTGGTCGTTAAGGCCATTTATTTCATTTATATTCATGTGGTAACACTCAAAGTTATGTTGAACTAGGTCAGTTTTGATTGGGTATAGTAAAGTAAAATTTGTTTCGTCCGAAGAGTTGTTATATATTTCGACGTTGGCCCATCCATTTGTTGAAACAGTCAAAGTTTCTGGGATAGTACAATTTTGAATAATTTGCGGCGGAACTAAAATTTCACCTGATGGAGTCGTTACTGGAATTTTGATTTGTGATAAAGTATTGCCTGGTAACAGTTTTTCTAGAATCACGGTAGGGTTTGCGTTAAAATATTTAATAGGTATGTTGACATTAGGTGTAATAAATTGCAGGTTGGGAAAGTCCGATTGAGCGCTTAGTAAATTTATAAGGTCTATTCCTAAAAGTCCGTCAAATATGTTATGAAATTTGTAAGCATAAAATTTCAGATTTCTTTCTACATTAAGTTCTTTAAAAGCGGGTATTGTTACTGACGTATCATGCTTTGAGGAAGCAAAAGATGTAGAGACAACAAATGGGTCGTACTTTTTGAAATTTGCGAAATGTTTATTTATTATTTGTGGATCGAGAAAAGATTTCGTTGCACCTGTGTCTATTAATAATTTTAATGGAGGATTGCTGATGTCAAGATAAGGTAATCGTCTTTTGTCGAATGAAGTATTGAATTCAATCAAGTTTCCTGTATCGGAGGGGTGCTCGACTGAAAATCCTCAGGTTCTTCATATATATCGCGTTCAGAGGTATCATATTCGTATTCAGCCTCGTTTTCAGGAGGATACTCTGAGTTATATTCGTTGGGAATGTCATTTTGTTCCGTATTGTACAGTTCTTCAGAGCGCCAATTTTGAACTGGGGCTTGAAACTGCGGTCTAGTAGTAGACGTGAGTTGTCTTGAATTAATGCTCATTGGTGTAGGTTTTAACTGGTTTGAGCTTGAATTTGGGTTTGATTTCCACACATTTTTTTGTTTTCTAAAAACTTGCTGATTAGTTAAAAATTTTTGTGGTGCTTGGACTTGTCTTTGTTGAATATAAACCAACCCTGTAGGAAAAGGGGGTTTAGACTGAAAATTCTGATTTTGATAGGCAGAATGAGATGAGTGAGCATTTTGTGAATGAAAATTTGGATTGAAGTTTTGTTTTTGAGGTGGAACATTCGGTCCGGAAAAATTTTGATTTGCAGAATTGAAATTGCCCTGTTTAACAGGATTCCTTCTAACGGTTTGCATCGAAGAAGATTGATGAGGAAGATATGAATTTTGTAAATATTTGATATTGTCTTCCTTTCTTATAAAATTAATTGCATCTAACATAGACGTAGGCTCTTTCGTGCGTACCATTATACCATAGGGATTTCGCAACCCTGCTAGAAATACTTCAAGTTCCTGTTGGCTATACATATTTTGTTTGAATTTGCGTACGTTTACGTCATTTTCATGAATTGATAAATAATTAGATATTGTATTCAAAATTCAAAACTCTATCATGAAATTGGTATGGAGTTTCGTTTGGGAACTGTCTGAGGTTATTTAAATCTAGAGACAAACAGCTTTCATTTCTGGGGTCACTAAAATTTCTAATAAGAATATCTCGTATTTCTTGAATAGTTTCTGCACAGCTAATATTAATGACTTCTCTTGCATTACCTTTTAGTTTGCTAATGATTGTACGAAATATTATTACATTTTGATAATTATTTGGATTTTGCTGGTCATAAAAATGCTTCACAATACTTTCAATACTTTCTAAAAAGAAGTTTAGTTCGTTCATATTTCCATCGAAATCTGGAATGGTTTCTGCATGAACTTTTAAAAAATTTGGAACTTGAGACATCTTGTTTGAATCGATTTCTTCGATAATTACTTCTGATTTGAAAATGTTATTTACTTCGTTAAAATAATCGGTTTCGGGTGAACCAGAAATATTTTCTGATAAGGTGAAAGTGTTTAAACTATCAACTAATGAATTAATATCTAACTCTAGATGGTCTTCACGTTCACAAAAGGAAGAGGAGAAACTAGAGGAATCTGACATATGAAAGGAACTTACAGTACGATTATCTCCATTGATTTCGGCACTGCTAAATCCTTGGAACTGCTAATCCTTTGGAAAAATATTGATTTTCTTTCCACTCCACTTAAACGTAGGAATTACTCGCGATTGTTACTTAACTATTAAAATAGAAAAGTTATCTGAGAAAGATTCTTTGTAACAATCCTGCATCGACTGCGCCAATTTTATAACTCCGTTGAGTATAAAATAAAATTATTTATTTTATTAAAAAAGGTACAAATTATATTTCCAAATAGGTATCAACAGATTGAATTATATGTCAAGACTGAATTAAATTCATATTAAAAAATGTATGTTATAAAAAGAAACATATAAGATAAGCGAATTGCTGACGAAGATCCATGGAGTGTCGGATTCCGCACAATACGCATGGGAACGGCATCTAGGATGATGTAACTCGCGCAGGAATTGTACCTCTCTGCGTCCACGTTACATCGAATTTTCAGGAAAGATTTGTCTCTACACGCTTAAAAAATTCAATTATATTAAGAATTGAAGTGCGCTGACCATTTAAAGCGCCTTACGTTCGCCGATTGGATGCACAAGCAAAAACAAATCGATGAGGATTTTTCACAAAAAATCATTGGGCCGTTTTTCTTCGAAAATGATGCCGGGAATTCTGTTACGGTGAATGGTGAGGATTACTTGAATTGAATGCTATCGATATCGACGCTTTCAATAAGTGCAAATGCCTCAAAGCCATTGCAACAAAGGCTTTATTGAATGAGAAGTTCACATCATCTCTCGAAACAGCGAAATCATTTGGCCACCAACATCGTGCAATTTCACGCCTTTGGACTTCTTCTTTTGGGGTTATCTCAAGAGTAATGTCTACCAACATGAATTCATAGGCTAAATGACGAGTTAATAAGGCATATTGGTGAGATCGAGGAGCAATTATGCAGAGATATCATCAAGAATGTGAACCATCGATTGGAGGTGTGCCGCCGAAGCCGTTGCAAACATTTGGCCTATATTGTTTTTCACATATAATTGGCATGTACCAAATAACATAATTTGATAAAGAAATAATTTTTTTTCCAGTAACATTGTGTTATTTACTGTTAACATCGATCCGTCTCATTGGAACACTCTTTATAAGTGAAACTGTTTTTATTACGTTAGAATTCGTTTCTTCTTCCAATTTTGAAGACGTGTGTGTGTATTTTGTGCATAACCAATACCATGTAGAGGGTATTGGCATAACACGATTAGTAAAATCAGAATACAAAAGTTGGAGATTATCTAATCTGTCTACTATCTATTTCAATTACATTTAAATACAAAAGGGTTATCAATTAATTTTTTACTTTCAACTTTTCCAAGTAAAGTATAAGTAAGGTATGTGATGTACAATTAACATCCTAGAATTTGCTTGATTTGTGAATGTAGTATAAAATACGATGTGCCATATAAAATAACAGTTTGTGCAAATCTAAACAACCATAAGTTGTTGTCAATAAGCAACCTAGTGCAGTCAAATGAATCCTTGGGAAACGGTTTGATTTTGATGGGACAAAGTTAATTCTCTTCAGAATGTCATCAGAAAAAAAGTTGTTCATAAATAAAGTTGCGCAATTGTTTATATTGTTTATAAACAATAAATAAACAATTAAAATGCAAAATTTGACCGTTTCTGATTTAGTAAAGACTATTGACATGTGAAACTAGTCGAACAAAAAGATGATTTAACTTCATTTGTTATAAACAATTTATTTATTAACAAAATAGATGAATTCAACCAAAAGTCCGAATTTAGGGTAGCTAATTTGTTATAAACAAATTATATTTATTATTAAATATACGAAGTTGACCAAAATGTCAAGTTTATAGTCGTTGTCGGATAATTTTGACCTCCTGAGTACGTTTTTATTGCTATTTTGATCTTTAAATACGTACATACATATTTGAATTGTTATAAACAAATTATTTATGAACAAGTGTACGAATTGTGCCAAAATTTCAAGTGTAATGTTGTATTTAAAATTAATCTATATTTATAATTAAATAAATTATATCAAAAAATCAAAACAAATAGGTATGATACCAGAAAAACTTCAATTTTGAATCGCATAAATAAATTCCATCAATTTTGTCAAAAAAAGTTCTGACGCTGGATATTATGTAAAAATGAATAAAAATGTCACATGTCTTTTTCTTCATTTGTTAATAAACAATTTGTTTATAACAATTCAAAAATGTATGTATGCATTTAAAGACCATAATAGCAATGAAATAGTACTCAGGAGGCCAAAATTATCCGAAAACAACTATAAACTCGACATTTGTGTGTATATATTCGACGATATTGACGATAAAATCGAACTCAGAATACCAAAATTATCCGAAAACGGCCCTACTAAACTCGGAGTTTCGGTCGAATTCATCTATTTTGTTAATAAATGAATTGTTTATAACAAATGAAGGTAGTTCAACTTTGTTTAATTAGTTTCACATGTTCACTGACCAAAAATAGTCTTTATCCGGTCAAAAACGGTTGAATTTTGCATTTTAATTGTTTATTTATTGTTTATAAATAATTTAAACTTTATTCGTGGTCAACTTTTTTTCTGATGACATTCTGAAGAGATCTATTTCCTAAGGATTTATGGGTTTGGCCTATTTTTATATCCATTTGACTGCACTAACCAGTAAAGTTGTAAATGAAGAGGAGATATTATTGATAGAAGAAATTAACAACACTGTTTCAATTAAGTGTTTTACAACAGATTTAATTGTTCCAAATCGTTCCGACAGTAAGAATATCGCTATCAAACGATAACAGTAAGTTATGAATATATTGTAGGTTTAAAGAACTTTCAAGATCTGATAACCTCAATTTATGTTCGTAACTTTAATTAGGTTTGCTCCATTGTACCCAATAGCCTAGCAACTTAAATCTTTCCATGGGAGATGAGTAGAAAGAGAAAAATATTTAGAAATCTGAAAACTTTAAATCCATCTTAAACTTAGAATCTTATTCCTCCATGAAGCCTCTGCACATGAGACTTTGTGTAACCTCTATTCGGTGCAGGTGTTCAATGAGCCAATAGTGTCCCATGATTAGTCCTACCGTTTAACGTATTTTTGGGCTACACGTTTCGAGTATTTTCTTAGAGATTCCTGAGGATAGACCACTGATGATTGATATAGTGTGCTGCATTTTTGTTAGATTGTTTCAGTTCATTTTATAATCTGTGTCGAGTAGCTCCTTTATGCACGCCTTCGCTTTCTTGTAGACAATGATACAGGCGGGTTCGAACCACATTAAACGTCATTTGTACTTTTCTTAACCAGTTCATCCTGTTTGCCAATCTTAACACCTTAGTGTGTTGGTACCCATATAAGCGTTAATCTGTTGCTAGTTGCAAGTATTTCTAAAGTTCTGCAGCATTCCATGACTAGTGCATACTTCATCACCGACATGTCGGCAACCTTTAGGATTTCTTGGCTGCATATCGATATAACGATTCTCCTGCTGTTAAAGGCCCTCCCTATCATGCTTATCCGGTTGGCATAATCGAGTCAGTGTTGAATCGACCTCTGCAAGCTATACTTGTACGTAAGAGTGTTCCATAACCTCTTCCACTAAGATTGTGTTAATAATTCAATACATTGCCTATAATCAATGATTTTGACTATAAGTTAAGTCTTCGTTATAATTGTAAATATTGTGCATAGTATGAAGTGAAAAGTCGTTAATTAAATCGATTACGACCAAGAATAATTAGTTTCAATTATCCAGCCCCTATAAGAGAGATTGTGCTATACAGTGGAGAATCTTCCAAGGTCCTGACTAATAGCTGTGCCTTATTTTCCTGGTCCGTATATGCCTGAGCCTGGCATACTATTATTCCATTTGAAAAACTGAAGATGCACACGCCCACGCCCACGCCCAAGCGCATGAGCATGCACACGTGTACGCACATGCACACTCATAGGAAGACGTTCTTTCTGAAAATGTTAAATGTCAAAATACAATAAAAGTATTCTGAAGCGGTTTTTGTATGTACAATAATTATAAAGCAGCAGCGTTACCTATTGATCCGCAATGAAAAAATTGGTTTCTGTAGTAGAATAAAAAAATCTACAACTTTTGTATCCACCATTTTTATCCTAACCTCAAAATTTTTCGACAAAAATGCGAAAAACCAATTTTTCGGTTTTTAATTTTTTTCTTTGACAAATAAAACTTTATGAAGCTCAAACTTTGGCAAAAGATACCTCTATTCATTGCAAAAAGGCGGTAATTTTTTCGGAGGAAAATTTTAAAGGTTGTTGTTAAATTTAATTGAAAAAAAAAAATGTTTCACTGCGATTTCTCTTAAAACTACGCCTTGTCTTAAAACTACGCCTCCTACTACGTGGTTCTGTTTTGGCTCACTTACTCTTTGTTACGTCTACTTTCCATAAACGATAAAAAAGGTATACTGCAATGAAAAAATGGCGAAAAAATTGCAAAAACAGAAAAAATCGCTGTTTTCGTGGTAATTTGCATATTTATCGTTGAATAATTGTTATTAATTAATAAAATCATTTTAATTTTTTTATGTTCATGGGAACTATAATATTATTTCTTTAATTATTGTATAGATTGAGTTTTGATATGATGTCATGCATGTCTAAGACAGCAAATTATATCTGCTATATTTGTATCTTCGTAATCGCAGGATAGGAATATATGACTTCTACGATCGTCGTACATGGGATTGTTAATATCAAACAAAACATGAGAAATGCACATTCCCAATATGCATTTAAGAACAAGTTTAGTTTTTAACTCGAAATCAATTAGTTTACTAAACAAAATATAATCATACAATAGGTAATGTAGTAGATCTACAATGATATATACGGGTTTTGTAGAGTGGTTTTCAATTATAAGACAGTATTTGCATGTTGCACTGAACAAGTTCATATTGCAAGTATTTATATAGAAAAAAAATTCTACAAATAATAATACATCGTGGAAAAATTGAAGCAGATCCCTCCTGTTTTTAGGTAGTAAATATTAACAACATGAAATTCATAAATGCGGTAAAAAAAATTTAATATTATTTTGAACATGCTTAAAAAACTAAAATGAAAAAAGTATGCATTCCCATACTCCATAGATGTATTTTCCTCTAATCTTGCTTTCTTCGCAGAGCGTTGTACTTCGTCTTCGTTCAATTGAACAAAACTGAACGATTCTCCTGTGTTTTGGAAAGTTCCATGAGTACTGTTTCAGTTATAGTACATTGATCTGTTTCCATTTCTTCCGAGTCCCTTTCGTGAATGGAAATTTGTGGAAGTTCATCATTTGAGCAATTTTCTAAATTAAAAAAAAATTTAAACATAAGTTGGTACGACTGTAGTATATGCCGTCTTGACCTCTCATTGGCTTAGAAGGCCTCTGGGTGCGTTCGCATGATGTCTTTAGCTTCGAAAACAGCTCCTTAAATTTCTCATATTCGTATCCTGCGATTACGAATATACGAATATAGCAGATATAATTTGCTGTGTTAGACATACATGACATCATATCAAAACTCGATCTATGCAATAATTAAAGAAATAATATTATAGTTTCCATAAAGATAAAAAAATTAAAATGATTTTATTAATTAATAACAATTATTCAACGATAAATATGCAAATTACCACGAAACCGATTTTTTCGGTTTTTTCAATTTTCTCGCCATTTTTTCCATTGCAGTAACCCTTTTTTTTACCACTTATCGAAAGTAGACGTAACAGCCAAAACAGAACTCTGTAGGAGGCGCAGTTTTAAGAGGAATCGCGGTTAAAAAATTGTTTTTTTTTCTTCAATTAAATTCAACAACTACCTTCAAATATTTCCCTCCGGAAAAATTACTGCCTTTTTGCAATAAATAGAGATATCTTTTGCCAAAGTTTGAGCTTCATAAAGTTTTGTTTGTCAAAGAAAAAAATTAAAAACCGAAAAATCGGTTTTTCGCATTTTTGTCGAACAATTTTGATGTTAGGGTAAAAATGGAGGATACAAAAGTTGTAGATCTTTTCATTCCCTACAACTTTTATATTTAACTTTTTTTGATAGAATGCACGGTTTAGCCAGAAATCACTGTTTTCAACCCCTAAAAACACACCCCATTCCACCCCGGATAGCAGCTGTCGGTTCGATTTATTTTATCCTCTTTTACAATATCTTGTTCTACAATATTCCGCTGTCAGATTGCTGTAACGGATTTTTTTGTTGTTCAAATACTATTTGTACTGGCTTATAGTTGATCATTTAAAATTTTATTGTCATTATTTTTAATATGTATTTCTATTGATTCTAGTGTATTTAATTTAAAGCCTCTACTCTAGTTATGTAAAATGTTAACTTCATCTGAATTTGAAAAAATGTACCCTGTTCCTAAAATATGGTTAGAGAAAGATATATAAAAATTCTCGGGAAATAGGTCACAATAACACTTTGTTTTAAATATTCGTCTTTACGTACGTTTCGGTCTCACGACCATCATCAGAAGACTCACTATGTCTAAAAAGGGGGTTTATTAAAACTAATTATAGCACAAGCGTCCGAATCGCTCAATTTAACTTCAATCAAAAGAGCCCACGCCGTCGAAACGAACAGAACTACGAATAATCGAAATTGTATCGTCAGAATTAAAGTACTATAATTAGTTTTAATAAACCCCCTTTTTAGACATAGTGAGTCTTCTGATGATGGTCGTGAGACCGAAACGTACGTAAAGACGAATATTTAAAACAAAGTGTTATTGTGACCTATTTCCCGAGAATTTTTATATATAATTCATACTGGGTCAAGAATCTTATTGTTAGAGAAAGATGAATCCGTTTTATAAAGTCTAAAAGATCGAATTTCTATATCACGACTAGATCTACCGATGTAAAAGTTATCACACTTTGAACGGGTTAATTTATTCACTCCAGGTTTTAACGTGTTTTGATGATTGAGTGAGTTAATTTCTGTTTTTTTTCTGTCAATTAATTTGAATATAATTCTGTTTGATGTCTTGATATAATCTTTTTGTGACTTCCTAGTATACCTCCGCATTAAGATTTCCTTATCACAATATTAGCTGTACCTCATTGTCCAATTTTAATTATACTATTCTAGCAATGTATTTCCCCAACCGGAACCCCACTTGTTACCTGTGTCTTATATTGTACCATAAATAGTCAAGATTATTCATATTTTCATACATTAGTATCGTTTGATGATGACACGCTAGTGTCGATTTGTTTCTAGAATATATGTGATTAAAAAACAAAGTAAAAGTGTTTTATTTTATAATATCAATATGATACATTATCACAAAGTAATGGCCTCCACCATTAAAATATTTAATATGTGATTATTTGAAAAATATTGTTATTTCGTTAGTTTATATACGGAAGAAGTTGAGATAGTATAAGTGCGGAGAGCCACCGTTGCATAGAAGGAATCTATTCAAACCATAAAGTACAATCTAGTGTAGTGAAGAAATCAGAATATTGCGTTATTTCGTACATAGAACAAGTTCTTTACTTCTTCCACTAGATTAATTTGAAAAAGACTCAACTTCTTTATAAAAACTGATTGGATGTAAGAAAACGTGAGACTCACCTTCGTCAGTGTGAGCAGTAACCCTCTGATAGAAGTGACTACGATACAGCCAACAAGATAAAAAGAAACTTGTTGTGACCAAAAGTTCACATCTAAATCAAATCCCATCCAATGTATGGCAATTTCTATACCTCGTGTAACTGGATCTTTTTTGCCCACTCTATCAAAAACTATATTCACAGTACACTAGAAAAATAAAAATAATTAGATATTTTGTAATTGGTCGAAATAAAAAGTAGAAAATATTTATAATTATTTGCGAGAATGAAAATAACAATAACATTCAACAAAGTTAGTCACTACATCTACTGTTAGAATTAATAGAAAAATGTTTGGTTCTCCACGTTGAACAGTTGTTGAAACAGCTGTTTCGCTCTTATCATGAGCTTATTAGTGGAATAAGCCGACGAGGAACTCACTGATCAACAATCTCCGGCAGAAGTATAACTACCATATTAGAAAATGCTTGGAAAACCTAGTTGTTCTAACACATATGCCGGAAATCATATGTCCCATTGAGATGCTATTCAAAAACATACAATGAGAAAGTTTCAAATATTACATTTATAGGGACATTTGAAAGGAACACATTTTTATTGTTGAAATGAAAAGGTTTGAGGGGTAAATGTGGTGTTCAGACAATTAAAGAAAGTACAATAAACAATAGTGTTTTTGTAAATTAGACTTTAATTCAACGATGTAAGCACGCAGGAGTCTAATTGATCATTAAGTGAATTATTTGAAACTCAATTGCTTGAAAATTTCTATTGATTCTAAAATATTTTTCCATACCTAGTTAACTAAATCTAGATTATCAATCGGCGTTTTTCAACGATGTCCTACCCATTTAAATGTTTAATTTAAAAAAACAACTGGATATAATTAGCAAATTATTGTGTAGCTGCTTTACTGAAGATTAAAAATGAAGTTCGCAGTGACCCGAGTACTAATGCCTCTCGACCCATGTTTGCCACTGATCTTACGACAAGCCCATATGGTATTGCAGCAGTGCTAAGTCATATTAACGGATTCGAGAAGCTTACACTTCCCGTCCAGAAGCTTACGCTTCCCGTCCACTGACAGAATCAGAAAAGAATTATAGTCAGAACATAGAATTCTAGTCACTCACAACGAAGCTTTATCAAGGATATTGCACCCTCACAGGCTCTGCCACAAATGGCTTCATTGCGTCTTCTCCGAAGATTAAAAATTTTCAGTGACCGAGTACTAATGCTTTTCATGTTTGCCACTGATCTTACGACGGATGGAATCCCATATGGTATTGCTGCAGTGCTAAGTCATACCATTAATGGAGTCGAGAAGCTTACATTTCCCGTCCAGAAACTTACGCTTCCTGTTTACCGACAGAATCAAGAAAA